>BQNB010066673.1:0-26831 GCA_026074375.1 Tanacetum coccineum
TTAATTTGCACCTCGTTAGGAGAACGACCTGGGGGATTTTTGATTTTTCATTTGGTCAAAAGGAATTGTCTTTGAATCTTTCGGAATACTTATCGTACTATAATTGAATTTTAATTTTAAAATTATCCTTATATATTTATTATAATTTATATATACAAAAAGGTTGGTTCTAAAAGTTATCAATTTTGGCACCGCTGCCGGGGAGGTGTAATCGATTATCGTTACGTTTGAAGATTAGTTTTTGAAGACCCTTCCCTCGTGAAGTTATCATTCCCGTTTGTGAATATTTTCTTTTATTTATAAAAATACAAAAATACAAAAATATTTTTTTTCTTTTATTAATATTAGTATAAGACAAAAAAAATCAAAAATAAAAACATTGTCCTTAATCAAGAAATAAAATCCATCATCAATATAATGCTTGCATCTTGAGCATTATCATAATAAGTTCCCGAAAAAGTTTAACAAACTCTAAGAGGGGTATAAGGAGGGTTGTTCCGAGGAACTACGACCCTAAAGGAGAAAGGTTTTTAATAGATTTGCGTTTTCCTACTCCTCCGCTCCTTTGTGCGTTTTTCTTTTAAAGAGCTACCATGAAGCTTGTCGATTATTGGTTTAAGTTATTCGATCTCGTTTTGTCTATTAAAATAAATTGTGAAATCAATTGAAAAACCAAAAATATTTTTCTTTTAACCTTTTTAGTGCATGCACACTCATTCTTCTTCTAATCTCGTTGGTAATTCTTCTCCTAATCCAACTACTTCAAATCCGAAACATCGTAACCGTAGACGTTCAAAGCAACCTTTTAATCTCGAAGAACCTCTTGAAAATCAAGCTCCTCCTGTAGTTACGATGGCCGATCAACGTACTATGGCAGAATTGCTCCGTGCACCCACCGAGGGTTATGCGGAGGCAATAGTGGTTCCACCAATTCTCGCTGAGCATTTCGAGCTTAAGCATAGTCTCATTAATATGATGACTTCGGACCAATTCTTCGGACTCGAGAAAGACAATCCTCATGACCACATCTGTTGGTTTAACAAAATAACTTCCACAATCAAATACAAGGATGTGCCGAACTCGGTGATTAAGCTCATGTTTTTTCCTTTCTCTCTTGCGGGGGCAGTCTGTCGTTGGCTTGAAAAAGAACCCCCTCATTCTATTCTCACTTGGGAAGATCTTGTTTCCAAATTCATCAATGAATTCTTTCCTCCCTCAATACGACAAATCTCCGAAATGAGATTTCCAACTTTCAACAACGGTTTGATGAGTCATTTCATGAGGCATGGGACCGTTACAAAGATCTCCTTCGTGCTTGTCCTCATCACGGTTTCACCGAATTACACCAACTTGATAATTTCTACAATGCTTAAACCCAACCGACCAAGATTCCTTAAATTCTGCCGCCGATGGTAATCTTTTGGAAAGAAGTACTCGAGATGTGTTGACGATTATCGAAAACAAATCCAAGGTCCGCAATTCACGAAAACAAAATCGATTGTTCTCAGTGAAATCAGTGATGTTAATTCTTCTTTTCCTCCGATATAGCAAAAACTTACTCATGCAGTAAAATCAGCAATACGAGGTTGTGACTACCGCCATGACGGCTCATTCTAAACAATTTCAAAGCAACCCCACCTCCGCTTCGTAAAAAGCCGTTGGGAAGGTTTGTGTTACTTGCGTGGTGTCATCATTGTTGACTGGGAAGACTCCTTCCATCAGTCATTTTAAACCCTTTGTGTGTCATGTGACCTTTTTAAATACCAGTGATCATTTGGGTAAATTTGATGGGAAGGCTGATGAAGGGTATCTTGTTGGATACTCTGCAAGTAATAGAGCTTACAGGGTATATAACATGGCTAACAAGAGGGTTGAAGAAATAATGAATCTGAGGTTTCTAGAGGAAAAGGCTAATATCCAAGGAATTGGTAGTGGTCTTTTGATCTTGACTATTTAACTGATTCCTTTGGATATAATCGTGTTAAAGCTAATCAGTCTGCAGGTACACAAGATGTTTCTTATAACCCTGCAGGTTACCAAGATGATGATTCAGATTCCAAAAGTGATGAACAAGTTATTCTAGTCCCCTCTTATCCTTCTAACAACATTCCAGGAGCTGAGACTAAAGATACATCTGATGCTCACAGTAATGGTGTACTATTTGATACTACTGAAGACATTTTTTAACAGGAGCTTACAAGGCTAAAAGATCAGGAACAAAGAGCCACCTATGATGCTGAGAGACTTGGATTGGGGCTTGCAAAAGATGCCGAGGAACTTCAGAAGAGAACAAGTGCAAAAACAGTTCCTCCTGGTAGCATACCAGTTCCTACTGGTAGCATCCCAGTTCCCTCTGGTGATATAATGGTTTCTCCTAGTGATGTTTCAGTTCTTACTGGTGGTGTTCTAGTTCCTTCTGTTAGTCCATCTGACTCATTCTTTGATGATGAGCCTACAACAAGATTCCTCAGTCCATCAGACCTTGGAAATAATGAACCCTCACATAGTATTTTCTCTTCTTTATCCTATGATGATGAGCTTGGTGCTGATCTAAACAATTTAGCATCAACTGTGGAAGTCAGTCCAGTGGAAACTAAGCGAATCAATACAATTCATCCTCAATCTCTGATTCTTGGGGATCATACTTCAGCTGTGCAAACAAGAAGCAAGGTCAATAAAACTACTACTGGTGAATCTACTTTTATCAGTTATATTCATGACCAGCAAAGAGACAATTATACAAACTTTCAACATTGTATGTTTGCTTGTTTTCTTTCTCAAGTTGAACCAAGAAGTGCAGCTCAGGCCCTTGAAGATCCAAGCTGGGTTGATGCTATGCAGGAAGAAATGCAACAGTTCAAGTTTCAAAATGTATGGGTTCTTATTGATTTGCCTGAAGGTAAATATGCTATTGGGACTAAGTGGATACTCAAAAACAAGAGAGAAGCCAGGGGGATTGTTGTCAGAAACAAGGCTAGACTTGTAGCTCAAAGACACAGACAGGAGGAGGGCATTGATTATGATGAAGTCTTTGCTCCAGTTGCAAGAATTGAGGCAATCAGATTGTTTTTAGCATTTGCCTCTTACATGGGATTTATGGTTTATCAGATGGATATTAAGAGTGCGTTTCTTTATGGAAGCATTGATGAGGAGGTCTATGTCACTTAACCTAAGGGATTTGTGGATCCTCAATATCCCAAGAAGGTCTACAAGGTAGTCAAAGCTCTATATGGACTTCATTAAGCACCAAGAGCTTGGTATGCAACCCTTTTACCTTTTTGCTGAAACATGGATACCGAAGAGGCACCATTGACAAGACTCTCTTTCTTAAGAAGCACAAAAGAGATATCATCCTGGTACAAGTTTATGTAGATGACATCATATTTGGATCTACAAAGAAGGCCTGGTGTGATGAATTTGAGGCCTTGATAAAGGGAGAATTTGAAATGAGTGCTATGGGAGAACTTATTTTCTTTCTAGGATTACAAGTTCAGCAAATGCCTGATGGAATCTTTATTGGCCAAGACAAGTATGTACAAGAGATCCTGCAGAAGTTTGATTTTGAGAATGTCAGGATTGCAACTACACCCTATGAAGCTCCAAAGCCTAAGTCCAAGATTAAACCTGATAATCTTGTAAATGTACACTTGTACAGATCCATGATAGGTTCACTAATGTACTTGACAGCCTCAAGGCCTGATATAATGTTTGCAGTCAGTGCTTGTTCAAGGAATCAAGTCACTCCTACTACTTCTAATTTGAAAGCAGTGAAGAAGATCTTCAAGTATCTTAAAGGCCAACCTAAGTTGGGGTTATGTTACCCTAGAGAGTCACCTTTTGTGCTTGAAGCTTATAGTGATAGTGATTATGATGGGGCAAACAAGGACAGGAAATCCACAACTGGTGGATGTCAGTTTCTGGGTAGGAGGTTGATCTCATGGCAATGCAAGAAGCAAACAATTGTGGCTACCTCTTCCACTAAAGCTGAGTATGTTGCTGCTGCTAACTGCTGTGGTCAGGTACTCTGGATACAAAATCAGTTGTTAGATTATGGGTATAACTTTATGAATACCAAAATCTTTATTGATAACCAAAGTACCATTTGCATAGTTAAAAACCCAGTTTTTCACCAACGGACTAAGCACATAGAAATTAGGCACCATTTCATAAGAGATGCTAATGAAAAGAAACTTATTCAAGTGCTTAAAATACATACTGATGATAATGTGGCTGATTTGTTAACCAAGGCATTTGATGGACCTAGGTTTAATCATCTTGTGGTTAACATTGGGATGCTCAATCCATAGATGCTCTGATTGAGGGGAGGATTTGAGTCCAAGGGGAGGACTGTTGTTGTACAAGTTTCTAAATAGTTAGTTTTTTTTTTAATTTTTACCAATTAGTTTTTCTTGCTACACTATGTTTCTCCTAGTCGTTGTATTTTCCTCCTGGTAGTTTTAACTTTTTCTTATGGTAGTTTTAGTTCCTTCTGATAGATAATTTTCCTTTCCATTTTCTTGTATATGTCTTGTGTGTGTTGGCCTCACCTTTTGCAGACTAATGGTTCAAGAGGATGGATTAGTGATTTTCTAGTGTTCTACATGGACCAGGTGGCCTTATTTTGATAACAACGAGCTCTTACTGGTAGTTTAAGTGTTCCCTCTGGTGTTCCCAGAGTTCCTACTGGTAGTTTCATTTTTCCTACTGGTTGGCCACTTCCTACTGGTAATGTTAATTTTCCTTTTGGTTGAATTTTCTTTGTGCTGGTTATGTGACCACTTTCCTACTGGTGTTGCTCCTATCTGAAGTTTTCAAACAAAGGAAAAACTCCAATTGGTAGAAGAAGACTTACTGTTAAAGAAAGGACACTAAAGCAGATGGGAAGATGAATAGACTTGGAGTGAAGCGCAAAGAGGTTACATGAAGAAAGAATAAGCACAAGTGGACAGAAAAGAGCATAGCTGAACATAAGAGACAACAAGAAGTTCTTGCATCAGCCATGTATTATACTGAGGTTGATTGGATCAACATCATGGCTCAGGTTGAAGCTAATGCATCTCTTTCCAAGACACTGTTGGGTGATGATGTGACTGAAGACAACTTCGAAGTCAGGATGGCTGCTTTGATCAAGAGGAAGAAACAAGCTCTTGTTGAGATATTGGCAAAGGAAAGGATGGAAAGGCCAATGACTCAGGTACAACAAAGAACCTACATGAGAGACAATTTGTCAAGAACCAAGTAGTGCTCTCTACTTTAACTGTAATGACTAACGGCTAAGGTGGAAAGTTTCACTGATCACAATATGAAGGAGGGAGTTTGAAAAGATTCAAAAGTCTCTAGCAAACACCAGGTTCAAGCCTTTATCAGGACTTTGAAGAAGGACTGTCTGATTATAGAAGTAACCTTCCTCCAAGCATCAAAAGTCAACTGAAGCCCCCATTCCATCTGAGCCTAATAGTTCCCCAACCACCAGTTTTGTTCCATCACCCAATTCTACAAGCACAAAGTACGGAGGATTCTCTTGGCAAGAATCGTCTAACTAAGCCCAAATCTATACTTACAGAATTAGATTTAGATGCAGATGATAAGACATTCATCAAGGTTGTTTTCAGATGATGATTCTACAAATGATGCCCTATTTCTTTGTCTGCTCTTGCTATATGAGGGTGTTCTCTACTCCTCTGGGAGAAATTAATGCTCTTACCAGGTCGGACCAGTCTATATACCAAACATTTTACCACTCTAAATGATATCCATCATATGTGGATAGACAAGGTCTTATTGAAGTTGGTATGGCATGGAGTCACATACTATGAAACCATCCTGTTGCTGGCGCTTGGATTGATGTATGGATGATCTTCTGTGTTGGGATGGATTCTCAAGAAGTTGGTAAGGGTTCTTTTCGTTTGGAATCTCAATCTCTCGGCAAATTAGAAGTTGGAGGTTGTATACTCTTTCCAATGTTCATGTCTTGGAAACTGTTTCTGGAGAGGTGTTGTACATGTTTGCAGATATATCTTATCCTCTCTCAGTGAAACTCATGGAAAGGATGTTAAAGCACAAGTGGAATTGACAAGAAGTTGTGGGCAATGACATGACTACTGCTTGAGCAATTTGATTCGGTACATTAAGAATCAAATGCTGCTTCCCAATATCTCCACTGTTTGATCATGGTATTATTGTAACTCTATCGTATATATTCTCACTTCTTGCTCGTGTCCAAACTGTACTTGATATAAACTCCTATTTTGTGTAGTGTGACTTAAATGGTTTTCATTTTTGTTTTTAGTTACAAGTGTTTTTGATAAAGGATTTTTGGCAACTGACAAACTTTGTTAATATGTTACAAATAATTTTTGAGTCTTTGGGTGTGCAAAAGTTGTTTTTGTATTCAGGCACACATGGTCCATCAAGTAAACTATTTTTAGGGTTTTGTGTTTGTTTGTTAACCCACACACACACAAATGTAGTTCAACTCACCAAGTCTCACAAACAAGAAAATTGATTCACCAGAGGGTAAGGCTCTGGTGTGACTCCTTAAATCCTTGAATAGCATTAATAGTTTGCTCAAAACTAAAGGTTTCTTTAAACACACCCAGTAGCATCATTTGATGAGAGTTGACATTGGTTTAATCAATTCACCAAGGATAATGCCCTTCTTGTGAACTAAAGGATTGGCTAGTCATGAGCAAAACGGCTATCAGTTAAAGACATATAAAATCCGTTTATGGCTGGGATGATTTGCAAAAATCATTAGGTATCCCAATTCACCAATATTCATGTTCAAAGAGTTGGACTGGTATCAAAAAATTCAACTTAGGTGATGTACATGATTACCACCAAAAGGAATAGCTAGCCCAGAGTGATTAGCAACTGTAAAGGCATATCAAATCGACTCAATTTTAATGCGGTTGTTCCAAAGTCTGTTGCAGTACAAGATTCCTAAAGGTTCTTACAATGTTCCTGTGACTTTTGATGTTCAAGTTCAACAAGGCTACGAAGACTGCAAACTATATGGTTCTTGAAGGTGTTCTTATGAAAAATAAAGATGTTGCTTCCTCTAGAGACATTCACCTGATATGTGCAAGTATATCAAATCCTCAAGCAATTTTCAAAGAAGTTCCAAGTCAAGACTCATGCAATGATTGATGTTGCTGCAAAGTTCATATTTCAATCCTCAAGGTTCAAGACTGAAGATCTATCTAGAAACTGAGAAATTAACATAGTCAAGATTCTAGTTTAGGGAGGATTAGTTATAATATAGTAAACTAGTTTCTACTAGTAGGTAGAAGTACCTACTGGTAATAGAAGAAGTTCCTACTGTCATGTATGTATTTCCTGCTTGTAAGGATATTAGACATAGTTTTAGTCCTGGTAGCTAAGTCTATTTCCTACTGTAGAGTACTTAATCCAGGTAAGCCAAATAGTTATTCCAGATAAGGTTTTAGTTAGTTAGAGATGAGGATATGCCTGAGCAAAAATATGAAGAGTTCACTGCATATTATTATCTCATGTGTTTTAGTAGGATGCCAATTTAGAGGTTTCACACTATAAAAAGAACCCACGGCTTAGGGAAAGAAGGATATCCCAAAAACCCAAAAACAAATATCTCCTTGTCGTTTATAGAAAATCCATAGAAGGAACTTTATAGTTTTTATCAGTCCTGTTCTACTTATAAGTTGTGTCTATATCCGCGTAAGACATTTAGTATCTTTTCATAAGCAAGTGTCACTTGTGTTGAACATGTATTACATCGGCTATTCCATACCATCCAAACAGGCATTCAAGATCTATCTAGAGTGGGATCCACCAAATATCACATGTGATAATTAAAGTTAAAAAACATACTTGTTTTGTTTCTGAAATATCACCCAAGTGAAATTAGATAGTAATTATGTTATGGAAAATATCACAAGTGATATCAAACATATCAAATAACAAGGTGACAAAGCGGTTTACGCGTTGCGACGAAGCATATTTAAGTGTCCCACATGTGAGATTACATATGTCATAACAACCGGTAACAAGCAGCTCTTGGTTTTTGGAACACAGGAATTTTGAAATTACCAAGCGACTTTAGGATTAGTAACAAAAATTTACACTCGATTACAAACAGTTTATACCAAATGTGCATATAAACCTAAGTTATTACATAAAAATTTACGAGAATCAATGGCGAACACTGGTTCAATCTAGGTTTATTATTCTAAATGGTTATTGTTATGTTCAAAATTTTGAAACAATTTTGTTTGATGTGTTGCTTATGTTTGGAATATTAGATAAGTGAAAGAATTTTACTAAATAACTCGAGGACTATGATGCACATTTACAAATATTAAACAATTGAATAAATTTAATCCCGGTATTCATTTTTTTATTTAAGAGCTAGATTTGTACCTTGTTCTTTAAGTTGTTCACTTGTTTAAAAAAGCTACACCTTAAAAATGGTTATATTAATAAATCATAATATACACTACAAGATTCGAAAAACAAGTAATGTTTTAACCAAATATATAAACTACTGTAACATGTGATTCTAGAATGTTAACTCAGAATGGACAAAGGTAATGATGGCACATATATTCTCAAAATGAAATAATTCTTGTTTATCATCATTTTCGTTTTGTCTTTGGATCTAGCCAGCTTTGTTTTGATTACGTTACCAAGAAGGAATTCTACAACAGGAATAATAGTTCTAATGTAGTATATACTTCAGTATGCTGTGAGTGTTTCATGTAGGCTAAATACCTGTTGCACAACAATGAAATCATTAAACAATCCGCCCTTCACCCCACAAGTGAATTTAAAAAGTCAATCACTCGAGCTCGAAAGTCAAACAATACTAACCATGAAACCAACGCATGAGTAGTTCAGGATGAGAAGTGTATATGCAAAGTTCACAAGCATGAAGATCTTCTTAAGCAGCCTCAAATTCAGGGGACAGATTGTTGCCATCTGTAAATGGTTGTACAAAACAAATATAAACATTATGATAACATGATACAATTGTGGATTCAAGTATTCAACATATCCATGTAAGCGTATTTTTTATACCTATTAAACCAGCAATTGTTCAGAAGCCGATTACACAAAAAATATGATGTACACCGGATATAACCCCAGATATTGTTATTTAAACAATTAAATAGTCACTCAATTAAAAGGATTTAATAGAAATATAAATTAGTGTGTAAACTTACATGCCATACAACACTAATTGTCATTGTCTGTGTTATAAGCAATTGGAAGAAACCAACTTTTTTCCCCTTCTTATTAAGTCTGTCATAAACATCTAAATATACAAATGGGGATAAAGAGATTGTAACACCCCCGAAATTGGTCGGCGTGGAATAAGGGTCCGGGTCGTGTTACTTCATAGATCAATAACACAAATATATATAGAACGACCAAAAGTCGTTTTAATAAAACTGATACATTAGGATTTAACAAATATTTTATACAAATAGCCCGAAGCTTAACATTGTTCCTGATTATTATTACAAGATATTGGTTTACAACAACATAATACAACCATATCTTTAGCATGACTTCCCAAAACAAAATCACCAATGTATCCTGGGCACCTTATGCTTACAGATCTCCTGAAAAATATTGCTTTAAAACGTCAACAATAATGTTGGTGAATTCATAGGTTTGATAAATCATAATATGCAGGAACCGCAATACTTTTCCCGTGAAAATGCAACATCACTTGCAGACATCACAAAACTAATTACATTGTCCTAAGCTCATGGACACAGAAGCTCGAAGATATCTTTCTGTGCAATTATAATGTATTGCAATTCCTGCCGAATTTAGATGTTCAACCCAAAAACATTTAAATCGACAACTATAGGTATTTGTGTCCCGTTGATGATCTAGTCACCATCGAACGGGGAGACGTTTTCCCCAAATAGATCTATTCATACCACCACGCCCACATAATGTAACTTAACAACTACAATCTATGCAAATGTACAGTTCAGGATAAGGGGCTCAACTTGGTTTATCGGCGACTTAGGCAAACATGAATCAATACTTGCGTGCCAATTTATAAAACAAAGCATGTTTCCACCCCACATAGTTATAAAACATTGAAATCATAAAAATGTGTGGCTATAACTCACCATGAGTTCTGATAATCGAAATAACGCAGATAACCGCGTCACGAAAAATATCGAAATGCAACCTAAATTAATCATAGGTCGAAAAGTACCATTGTACTTCGATTAACTAACGATCATATACCGGTCTAGTAATCACATCATACTATCGTTCGTAAGCTATCACAATCAAGAGGTCGTGTAGTGAACGTATGAGGAGATAGGACACTTTAAGTCGTAAATCCAGCAACTCGTCGACACGCCACCACCGAAGAGCCTTATTAAGGAAACTCCCTAGTAATAAAGTACTTGATCCCACAATATAATTCCATATAGTTCAATCACCAACTAATGGTTTGTTAAAATTGTTGTTTAATAAGTAAACTTTATAATTACCGTTTTAGTAAAACTAGCAAACATTCTCCCCGCGTTTTTAAGCCCGATTTAAAACGTTTCTTATGCCCATACATTTCGATTATACAGTTCTCATAAATTTAACATTTTGCATATTTTTGAACCACTGGGACAGTAACTTTACTGTTCACATCATACTTGAGTTGTATTAAAATCGAATTGTTGTCGTAAAACCCGTAAATGTCGTAAGTTATTCGTTATAGCTCTGTTTTTAAACGATTCTTTCGAGGACGTCTCCGTTATTGAAAATCCAACAATTATAAGGTTACAAAAAATATAACTTTCTGTCATGAATAGTAACTTTTATAAAAATAGTTTTATAAAAGTATTAATTGTCGTAAACTCGCAAAATTCATAACTCGTTCGTTATTAATTGAAAAATTACGATTCTTATCATTTTGGAATCCTAAAAATATGTATTATTTATTAAAAATATCAAACTAGCTGTTTGATATAAGTTTTATAAAAGTCATTTTATAAACTCTGTTTAATTAACGTATAACTCGTTTTTAACGTAACTTTTTCGTTATTAATCCGTTTAACAAGTTTCTTACCTTTTCGGAATCGTCGTGATTTGTATTATTTTATAAAAACATAAAATCCCCTGTTTGGAATTCGAAAACCTACTGTCCCAAAATGATCTTTTATATAATTTATTTATATAATATGTTTTATATACTTTTCAACCTCACAATTTACCACAAGTCTTTTATAATTATATATATCATATGTTATACATATAATAATGTCCATAAGTTCATATTTGTCCAAGATCATCAAGATCACAAGTTATTAACTTTACATGAAATCATAACTTTCTTAATTAACTTTTATTTACAAGTTTACATATGAACTTTTTATACTTAAACCAAGATTGTACAAGACTTATATATCCTTTATTTCATGATATTACCATCATCATAATATGTGAGAAAGTGTACAAAATCATAATCACAAGTAAAATTATATTTTTCATGTTCAAAAGTATTCCTAATGGTGATTTCACTATATAGCACATTATATACATAAAAACTCATAAAATGAAAGCATAAAGGTTTAAAATAGACCTTATGATGAATGATGATGATGAGAAACAAATGCTAAACCCGTGTTTAGCCTTAAAATCCAAGCTTGCACTTAAGAAACCCTAGTTTTCTCAAGAAAACCCTAATCTTGCTTTTCTTGATTATTACTTGCAAATGGTGATTCAATGGTTGGAAACACCTTAGAACATCTTAGGATGAATGTGTATAGGAGTGTATGGGTTGTAGAAAAATTGATATGGGTTTGTGTGGGTGCTTGGTCCTTGCCGTAGCATATAGGGAGCCAAAAGAGGGTTTTTGTTTGATTTTTTTAGAGGGAAATGGAAGTTATTGTTTGATTTTTCTTGTTAAGTATTTTGCTTGTATGTTTTATCTTTTGTCGATCATGTAAATTGATATAGGTTTGGTCAACGGTGAAATGGTAAGGTCCTTGGGATGGTTCTAGTCATGGTTTTGGTCCAAAATTGACAAGGTTGGTTAGGGCTTTAATGAAGGCTGGGTAGGTATAATGAAAGAGATGTTATACTTGACCAAACTTGGGAAATTTTTCTTATTTCTTTGAATCTCTTGCATAATTTCGGGCATTATCATAAGAGTAGATACAAGTGAGATATTTTGTCAACTTTTATATATGGCGGTTTTAAAAGTGGTATTTTCGTTGAAGGGTAAGAAAAGTTTTTGTGGTTCGGGGAGTGCTTAAACGCATTTTATTGCGAAACGTATTTAATTTACGTAACCAACAAAAATAAAATAAACAAAGTTAATAATTATCCTCAAAATAATTATATAACCCTTGCTTGATGTAAATATTTAATTGTTTGATGTCCGTTTACGCTAAACGATAATTTTTTTATTTTTTAACTTACGCGATTTTAACTATTAAAAATAAAAGGTAAACGCGTACGAGGAAAGAAAAATAAATATTAGTAAAATAGATAAACGTCGTAAAACAGATCCTGAAAATACGGAAATGTTACAATATTACCAGAATCAGGATACGCATTTGATCAACCGGTTTTCATTATCCGTATGGTTTTTAAAAGTTAGCTTGTTGCAACTTTTCAATACGTTTCTTGTTTATATGTGCAAGACGACAATGCCAAAGATAAGAAGAATCCAAATTAGGTTTGGTTCTCTTTTGCTGAATAGATGAATAAATTTGTATTAACGGATTGTGTAATGTAGAATCACGGCATATAATTGCATAAATACCTTTAACAGTATACGATTTAAAAATAAATCATATTATTCATTGAAACTGATAATCCGAAAATCCGTTTAAAACAATGGGTAAGGTTGTTTTGTTTAAAACCCTTATTAACCAAACTGAGAAACAGAAACAACAACTCATAGTAATAGGAAGGGGCATATGACAATTGTCTAAAACAATAATTAACCATTTGGTAAAACTAAGTCAAATCTTCCAATAGCTTTCACTTCCAGCGCGACAACCATTGCCCCAGTACAAGTTGAGACTACCAGCTTTCAGCTTCTTTGTCCTATAAGTCATGTTTTGTGTTACAAATTTGAGTACCACAACTAGAGTCATACACCCAGGGAAATTTTAGGAATAATGCAAATAATTCAATAGTATATATACTGAGAAGTGGTTTGCCAACTTTTTCCCTCCATTTTTCTTTCTTTTTCATCAACTCAGCTAGATACAATGACAATTTCCTTTTCCAAATGTACTTCCTCTTTGCATATAGTGGTGACATTGTCCATTCTTTTGTCGGTACGCTTCATTTATCTTGTAAGGTTGTGAGGCTTTTTGGGGTTTAGTAGGATAAGAAGTTTTTAAGACCTTTCCTTTCTATTTCCCTTTTGCCTTACCTTGCAGTTTTTTCTTTTTGACTCTACCACTTTGAATCACCGTCACTTGATGGTTGTAAGGACAGCACCAACAATTTGATGTTTGTTCCTCTTAATGCTTTTATAAATTTCAATAAAAGCAATGAATGCACTTCATTATTGTCTTCTCCATTGTGATTGCATATTGTATTTTTTTGCACAAAAGCTTGAAAATCACTTTAAAGTGAATTCAAGATAAAACTGATAGACACTTTATCAGGAAAAGCATTAAGTTGTGTTGTAGCAAATTGATCAAGATTAGCTTTTCACAATAGAAACTTGATCGCTTAACGGATTGTACTTCAGCCTTGCTTACATGAATGGAAAATGTTCTCCAACTCTTGGAGTTACAACACACGGGGAAGGTTTTTCCATACATCTTTTGGAGCTCAGTAATCATCTCTTGAGGGAAGATTTGTTTTCAAATTGTTGTTAGTAGTTTGAGACCATAGTTCCAAGCAATCAAACATGCAACTTCATTGTGGACGATCAAAAAGTGCATTCCAAAAGCAAGGCTTGATTTTCAGCTCTTACGGCAGGAGGTGAAGGTGGCAAAAGGGTGTTTCAAAAACTTTCCTATAATATTTTTCGTACGCACAACAAGTTTGAGCGCACGCAACCACTCATTAAAATTTGGTCCAGTAAAGTTGATGCTTCTCAAGAATATTGACCTGGAAAGCCGAAACTGTGTGTTTTGGGTTGGGGAATTGTTGAGTGCCATCTACTAATAAACAAAAGTTTCACTTAGTATTTTTCGATAATACTTTCTTTAAAGTCAAATTAAATACCCATGCTTATAAAAATAATGCATTATTTTTGATTAAAGCTAGATCTCCTGTTGACAATAACCTCCACCGCATCAGTTGATCTGCGAGTGATGATGATGATTATTCAAAGAGTAATTATACGTAATTAATTTGCTTCCAATACAACTCCTACATTATGGGGACTCTACTTTATGTTCATAACATGTTGATACTATTCAAACGTGAAAAAAGTAGAGCATGTTTATCCCATCATATGACCACGAGTTAAGGTCTCACCTATCTCTTTACTGGATTAAGTCGGTCCTCAAAAACTGTGTTATATAGCACTTATTGTCTCAACTTTTATAGTGTATTATATCACCTTGGGTTACAAAACCATGAATATGTCTCACTAATCATGGAAGTGTAAATGCATAGTGTGGTTTTTTTATAGTTGGGCTTGGCAAAGAGACTTGGTTTTTTGAATGGGTATAGATTTTTTTATCGTGTCAAAAACATGTACAAAGAGGGCATGCAACATCTTTGTATAATGAATTTTTTTAAATATAATTTATAAAACACCTTATGGACTTATAATTTTGCTAGTCTTCTCATGGAAGGAAAATTTTATATCGGGATGTTAAGCCGAATCCACTTTTGACTCTTTTTGCATTATATAATCCATAATAAATCTAATTTAGATAATCTTATGTAATGTTTTAATTTGTTTTTTGAAAAAACCTTTTGGTTTGATGTACAAATACATAACAATTTATCAAAAGCAAACAAATAAATAAAATAAAAATACTTAAAAAATTATATCCGATTAAACACATTATTATTCACATACCACATGCATAAACCAATTGATGATAAACCTAAATCTATGTGATTTAAATTAGCAAAAACACATTGCATAAACTGTCATAACAATTTAAATTTTACTTCAGGTCACGTAGTCAGAGTGCAGTGATGGTCTTATAGAGCCTTAGCTCAAAATACAAAGTTGTAGATCTACAAGTCGTGGACCACCCAACAAAAATTTTAATTTTTTTTATATCGGATGAATTTATTATGAATTTTTTTTACTAACAGGTGTCATAACACTTACGAAGAATGTAAAATTCAACTAATACACATTAAGATCCGATTTTTATCATCAATTATGCATGTTTAATACTTAACGGTTTATTAATTCATATTCATATTATATTATCACATGTCATCATCCATGGTAAACTCTGCAAAAGATTCACCAAGGATCTCATCAAATCTAACATTTAATAAAGCGAGAGAAGATTCTTATTTACAATTAATACATCCGATTATTAACAATTAATCTACGATAACCATCAAAATAAAAATTGCTACATCTTAGGCTTTTGTCTAATATTTTATTAACCCTAATTTAGGTGGTTTTTATGAACACAAGATTCATCAATATAAAAATTAAGACTATATCAAAACCTAGCAATTTTTTAAAGTTCTTGATAACAATTATGTAATTTATAAATCTATATGACCGGCTCTTGGGACACCACGGTTGGGAAAATAGTAGGACATTTAGATCATATTAAACTATTAATAAATACGAGCAGCAGGGTGGAGACTAGCAGTAAGATCATTCACTGAGTCCATATAAAATTAACATAATAATAATAAAAGGAAAAATCGTACCTTTTAGCAAATCTTGATTACTAAATCAAAGAACAAATAAGAATCAAAGTATGATCTATCTTTGGATTCGTACACAAGTTTGTTAGGATTCAATTAGAATGCTAGTTCTTTTATAAACTAAGAATACAAAACTTTACTTTAAGTTGACTTTAATCAATATCGGTTTTCCTTCTTGGTTGGGTTTTTGTAGTCGATTGAATCAACACAGAGAGAAGGGGGGGTGGAAGAGAAAAAGAAAGTTTTGTTTTAGGGTTTTTTCACCAAAAGATAATCAAACCAATGAGCCTTGATTTGTTTATATTGCAATAAGAGGAATTTGTTATAAGGAAACAAAATTCCAACCTCCTTTGTTGAGGTATAACCGACCCCAAACACAAGCCCACAACCAAGCCATAACTCCCTTTTCTCATTATTTAACATTAAGTCCTTTATGTTAACATTTAACGACCGTTAAATAAATTCCGTTAAGTAACTAATTAATTAACGACCGTTATCTTATTATTTACACAATTAATATAAATTAATTAATATAAATTAATTAATTATATTTATTGAATCCAAACGCTATCGTGTGCGTCTCCAAAGGCCCGAGTCGCATTCCGAACATATATTATTTACGTATACATTCTTTCAATTAGCAAACTGTCTAATAAGTTATCCTCTTGGAAAATAAAAACCCTCTCGGTTGGTGGTCGTTTAACGTTGTTGAAATCAGTCTTGGGATCGATACCAACATATTATATGTCGATTTACAAGGCTTCACAAGCTGTTGTAAAATTTCTTGAATCTATTCGTAATCGGTTTTTTATAGGTGTTAATTCGGATGAAAGAAAGGCTACATGGATAAGCTGGAAGAAGGTCTTAGCTTCTAAACTAGAGGGCGGTTTAGGGGTTAATAGTATATCTGCCTTGAATCATGCTCTCTTATATAAATGGGTCTGGAGATTTCGGATGTAACCGAATGCAATATGGAATCAAGTGGTTAGAGCGATCCATGGTAATGATGGTCTATTAAAGGAGTCATTCCGGAAGTCATACCCAAATTCAATTTGGGTTACTATTATCAAAGCTATATCTTCTCTTAAGAATAAAAGGGTGGATTTAATGGAGTTTTGTCAAAAGAAGGTTAGTGACGGACAAGGTACTCGTTTTTGGTTAGATAAATGGGTTGGTGACCAAACTCTTAAAGATGCATATCCACGTATTTTTGCCTTGGAGTTGGATAAAGAGATTAAGGTAGTTGCAATGTTGGAGCAGAGAGATGGGTTGGGTTCATATCAAAGATTGCCTCGTGCAGGGATAGAGGAAGTGTAAATGATGGATATGTGTTCTGTTATATCTTTGATTATTCTATCTTCGGTTCCTGATACATGGGTATGGACGTTGGACGGCTCTCGGTCATTCACAGTTGGGTCAGCCCGCAAGTATATAGATAAGAAGTTACCATTATCAGGTAGTGAGCCTACACGATGGTGCAAAGTTATTCCTCAAAAGTTAAATACATTGGCATGGAGGATTTTGTTAGATAAACTTCTAACGCGTATAAATCTCGATGTTCGTGGGTTTGATGTGCCGTCAATCCTATGCCCAATCTGTGGTGAAGTCGCTGAAAATACGAATCACTTGTTCTTTCAGTGCTCGTTCGTATCGCAAGTTTATGAGTTGTTTGGTCATTGGTGGGATATTTAGATTCCGATGTTGCTTTTGTTTCAACAATGGTTAGATTGGTTTCTAAATCTTCGACTAAAGAGGATGCAAAAGATTGTTTTGGAGGCTTCGTTTTTTTGCTTTGGTGGCACGTGTGGGCTCATAGGAACCCGTGTGTTTTTCGAGTAGTGCGACCAAGGCAAAACATCTTTTTTGATAGCTTTGTTTTGATGACGTTTATTTGGATTAGTAGTAGATGTAGTGATAATTAGTTTAGTTGGGTCGGGTGGCTACAAAACCCGTCCCTTGTTACTTCGTCTATGTAATTGTTTTGGTTTCTAGCTCCTTGCTAGTTTAATAAAATTTTGCTGTTAAAAAAAAGAATTGGAAGAACACCATTCTTCCATACGCCCTTTTGGTCAAGCATACATTAACACGTATTGAATATTGGTACTCTCTTAAAATACAACTAATACCTTATAATTTTTTAACTTTTTTATAAATTCTCTCTTATTATAAAACTTTGCAACAGAAAATACATAATTGAAAACATAAAATTTAACAAGTATAAAAACACGACCATACATTTAGAATAATCCTCCTTTTGTTGATATACCAACATCAATTAATGTGTTTACCCGGCCAAAGAAGTAAAAAGTCTGGGTAAGCAACATTTGAAAGAAGAAAAAAACCTAAACTATTAAAACACGTGTTACATTGAAATTAATACTTGTGCACAAAGTGAAGTATAACAATGAAAAATGTTCCAAAAATTATATGCTTATATTGTTTGTATGCTTTTGTGATGAGTAGTAAATTGCAAGATACATTCTATATGGTTTCAAACTTTTTCACATAATACATCTCTGTCAAAAAACTATTGGCAGTATACATCATTCGTTAGGCAAACGTTTACCACAATACATCCCTGAGGTACGAAACGATGCAAATATTTTTCCAGTTATTCTTCTCCAACGAGGGGATGTATGTGTAAAAAAATCAACAGGGATTATTTTGAAAAAAATATAGGGAACGCGTGTTATTTCTGTGTTTTTCGAGAAAATAATTAAATAAAATTAAAGTTGAAAATAAACAAAAAAAAAGAAAAAAAAGACATTAAAATGTGTTAAGACACCTCATTCACATCTAGTCCAGTAAGAGGTTTATGCCTCTTACTGCCTCTTAATGGCCAGAAAAAAACAAACGCTCTTAACAATGTTTGGATCTTACTGCGCCTCTGAATGACATGAAAAAAACAAACAGTCTTAATAACTTAAATGTCTGACCGCGTCTGAATGAGTCAGATTAAGATGTTGTTAAGAGGTATTTCTGAAAAAACAAACACCACCTAATTTTTATTATATATTCAGTTTTGAATAATCTTGAGGTTCAAACAAGTTCTGGTGTTTTGGATAATTACAGATTATAATTGTGATTATCTCTTTCAATTTTTAAAAGTTTTACGTAACTTGTAGCAATTAATTAAGGGCTAAAAATAAAAATAAAAACACGACCATACAGTTTAGTATCTCCCTCTTTTGTTGAATACCAACACAACTAATGTGTTTACCCGCCAAAGAGTAAAAAGTCAGGGTAAGCACATTTGAAAGAAGAAAAAAACCTAGAACTATTAAAACACGTGTACATTGAAATTAATACCAATGTTTTAAAACCCGGTTTTTTAATCGACCCGGTTTAATCATCGGTTCACCGGGTCACCGGTTCAACCGGTTGAACCGGATGAGTAAAAATGCAAAATACATTCTATTAGGTTTCAACTTGTCTCAATAATACATCTCTTCAGAAACTATTGTGCAGTATACATCATATCGTTAGGCAAATGTTTGCCACAATACATCCATCCCTGAGGACGAACAGATGCTAAAATTTTTTCGTTAACTTTCTCACGAGGGATGTTATGTTAAAAAACCACAGGGATGTATTTGAAAAAAAATAACTTTTTTAAATTTTAATCTTTTTGTTGTATTTATTATTTATTTATTTATTTTTTAAAATTATTAATAATATTATTATAAAGATTATTATTATATTATCGGACCGTTTTTTTATTTTTGTATTTACTACTTATTATTTTCATTTGCATTTTATCTGTTTGGTACGTTTTTCGTTTTTGATCCATTTTCTCTCCAATTTTATTATACGTTTTTCATACGCTTTCATCACGCTTTTGAT
The DNA here is from genome assembly GCA_026074375.1 of Tanacetum coccineum. Classification (NCBI taxonomy): domain Eukaryota; kingdom Viridiplantae; phylum Streptophyta; class Magnoliopsida; order Asterales; family Asteraceae; genus Tanacetum; species Tanacetum coccineum. Next base: position 19,675 of record BQNB010066673.1, read on the forward strand.
CAGTTTAAATATGGTTTTGGTAAATGTTTATACGATTTTGTACTTTCTGGTACGTTTTTTATAAGTTTTTTATTTATCCGTTTGTGTAGATTTTTTTCTGATTTGGTCTTGCTTTTGGGTACGTTTTCAATCCTTATTGATTATCAGTTTTTATTATCCGTTTTTTTGGGTATAATAACGTATTAAAAATGTATAAAAAAAACGGAAAAAAAAAAAACGTTAAAAAAAATGTAATAAAAATGTATTAAAACGTAACGTTTTTTTCGTTTTTTGTACGTTTTCGTACGTTTTAATACTTTCAAACTTTTTGATAACATTTCGCTTTTCTACGTTTTTTCTACGGATGAGAAACGTAAAAAAGGATAAAAACTGATATTCAATAATGGGGGGTGATGAAAGCGTACAAAAGCGGACAAATCGTATGAAACGTATAATAACGTCGGAGAAAAACGCACAAAAACTGAAAAAACGGATAAAAAGCGGATGAAAGCGTAGAAAAACGTACGAAAAACCGTAAAATAACGTCGGAGAAAAATGAACAAAAATGCAAAAAAAACTACAAACAGATAAAAAAATTAATATATACAAAAATAAAATATTAGCCGATAAAATCATAATAAAAATTAAAAAAATTAAAAAATTAAAAAAAAATTTGCAAAATACATCCTAGTGGTTATTTACACAATACTCCCTCGTTAGAAGATAACAGGAAAAATATTTGGCAATCGTCGTCCTCAGGATGTATTGTTGCAAACGTTGCCAAACTAATTATGAATACCGCCAATAGTATTTTTACAAAGAATGTATGAATGTGAGAAATGTTAGAAACCACATGGAGTATTTTTTTTAGTTTACTCTTTTGTGATTGTAACATTTAAAATAAAATAAAATAAACATGATTAGTGACAAGTATGAATAGTCACCAAGTTGAACATTGCTCGTCAAAAAGATAATACTGATCTTTCGCAGTAACTTCTTTCGAACTTCATGATGAGACTAATATAAAACCTGAAATATGACTCATCTATAAAATGAAAAGATACATAACAAAATAATAGATAAAAAGTGAGGAGAAATTATGCAGAAAAAATTAATTCTACGTACGAGGGGTATTTGTGCTGAAAATATGATCATTTGTGGAATTGCGGAAAGCTTGAGACCAAGCTTTAAACCAAACCGGTGATATATACACTGGTGCATATACACACTCTATTTTTATATGCAAAACAATCTCTGCTCTGGCCAAGACAAAAGAAGACGTACGCTTCAATAACAACCCCCATCATCCAACCAATTTCATTCCTATCAGTCGGCCATAATTCTTTTTGTTTGAACATAATTTTGCTTGACACTCACATATAAGGAAATAGGGCCATTGAGACCCATGTAACCCCCCCTGCTAAATTTGGAGTAACTTCAACTGTTAACAATCCTATTTTGACAAGATGACGGTCTAAAGGACCAAACCATAACCCTCCCAACAGTATAGAAGCGAGATAGCAACCGTAATCACAATCACTATATTTTGAATGCCATATGGATAACTTCATTACAAATAGAGCTTTTTCCGTATGCAAATAATTGCAGGTATCAACTATACATTATCGATCAAATCAAACCATGACATGCGTAGGTGTAACAAATAGCTTATAAGTAATGTTTAATTCACAAATCACAACCTGAGCGAAACTGCATCAGAAGTTGTGAGCAATTTGTACAATGTAATCTGATGGAGAAGATGTACAACATGTACACAAAGATGATTAGTGGGCACTCACGAGGAAAGGATGCTGACAGACACTACATTCTATAGTTTTTGAACCAGTAGCTGGAACCTCAACCTGAAATAAACAAACCATGACAAAATTACAACATATACATTACAACTTATTTGAATTTATTTTTGGGTATTGAGATGTTTTATTACTTTTATCTATGAAGACATCTTGAGAAAATATAACTTGCTAGACAAAACGAAAAAAGACCAACAGGCCTTTGGCCTAGCATGTTTGTCTTTCAAAAAAACAAAGAAAGGGCAAGTGTAGCAAACCTGCAAATGAACAGTGCATGTCGGACATTCCACCTCTTTCATACGCTGACTAGGAGCATCGGATTTCAATGCTGTACACACATACTGGTTAGTAAGAAAAATTATTGTGGATCTCATCTAACAAGACGAAGAGAAACAATAATCATCAAATTAAAAAAAAAAAAAACATTTGGCGAGTAAAGTAAAATCTTCCACCAGACTATGATATTGGCACCACTCTTGCCAGTTGCCACTCAAGCAATAAATCCCTACATTCAGTGACTAGACACTAGAGTATACTTTCAAGCACAGTGACTACCCCACCTAGACAGGTCTTCATAAAATAATATCATGTCATGTTCAACAGGGTAATTATAGTCTCGTTATATTATCACCTTCATCATCTACATCTTTATATTAACCAAAAGTTTAATTGAATATGCATATGAATTAAATCAACCCAAACCTCAGATATAAACAACATATATTCAAATCAAACACAAACTTAAACCCTAAAAATAAAACCAAAACTTGTTTCTCGATTTAAACCCACTGCGCACAACTGCTACTCTTCTTTATTTCATTACTGTATATGGAAATTTGCCACTCATGAGGTTTGAACCAGGGTAAGTTGGTTTGATTGAGGTACTTGGTACTGGTCGGCTAGAATCTTGCTGGTGATACATATGAACAGTTTATTTGTTTCTCCCATTAATTAAGGATACTAATCGATTCTTCTTCATATTCGCAATAGGGTCATTCCCTATGTATATAAACGCAATTTCTCAAACATCACAATATTGACTCTTACTACTGCTTAGGAATGAGACTGCCGGAATACCGTACCGAAACTGGTATACTTACGGTAGTAGTATATTTCCAAAAAAAGGGTATATTGTACTGAAAATTCCGAAAGAAAAAAAAAGACCCTGCTGCCGATCGATATCCATAAAAAACAAACCAAAAACATCATCTTTTCCATAAAAACAACAATTGTTAGAAGTTTTCATCATCAACTACTCATTTTATACACATAAACACAATGAGACGCAATCAACGTCATCAAAAGACTTGGAAGTAAGTAACTTTTTATTTTGATGTTTTAACACTTTTGTATCATTTAATTGTATATCATGTAATTTATATTGTTTTAGGATGATACCATTGTTGAGGAAAGTCCTATGATAAATATTGATGATATCGAGTCGGGTGGTGTCAATAACGAACGGATTGAGAATATAACTTGGGTAAACGAAAAAGAAAGAATAACAAAGCCATGGATGGGGAGCAAAAAAAGGGAACGAGAGGGCATGGATATGGAAACACTATGATCCCGATTATGTGATGGAGGATGGGGAAAAAAGAAGAAAGGAAAATGTCCCATTGGTGTAATGCTCAAAAGAACCTAATAGTGAAGTAGTGTTAAGTTTGGAAACATGACGAGGCTGGATTGAAAAAAGATTTTTAGACTTCTTTGTTGTTGTCGAATCAGCGAATCACCATTTAATATTGTTGAGCATGAAGCCTTTAACCTTTATTAAATATTGATATGCTATGACTCGTAAGTTTAAATTACCTTCAAGACACAGAGTACTATATTGAGGAAAGAAACATACACGGTTGCAACGGACACCAAGCTTGTGTCTTGGCAACTTAAGCTTACCATTCATAGCATTAGAGTATTCAATAAAGGGTTCAAACTCAACAAATTTAAATGGTAATTTGCCGACAACAAACAAGTCTTATAAAGCTTTTTTAATCCTAGCCTCATTGTGTTTCCTCCGAACTTGGACACTACTACCTTCACCATTAGCTTTTTTTGTAACAACTAAGTTACTTTGGTTTTTGTTAACATAATCGGGGTACTTTGGGTTTTCGGGGTTGCTAAGGCATGGATAATGTGCTAAGGGACTTGACCTACCATTTTTCCCGGGAACGACGGAAAGAAATTTGTTACAAAAGTGACATCTGTGTTTGTTATTTTTTTCCCTATCTTCCATCACAAAAACGGGATCGTACTGTTTTCATATCCATGTCCTCTCGTTCCCCTTTTCTGGTTCCTCATCCCCATCCACAGCTTTGTCATTCTTTCTTTTTTTTGATTTCTTTGTTAGTTATTTTCTCAATCGGTTCATTATTAACACCACCCGACTCGGTATCATCAATATTTATCATAGGAGTTTCCTTAACAATGGTTTCATCCTAAAACAACATAATTAACAAATATATTATCTAACAATTGAATGATAAATAAGTGTTAAAACATCAAAACAAAAGTTACTTAGTCCAAGTCTTTTGATGATGATGATTGTTGATTGCATCTCATTGTGTTTATGTGTATAAGATGAGTAGTTGATGATGAAAACTCGTAACAATTGTTGTTTTACGGAATGGATGCTTTTTTAGTTCTTTTTTTATGGATATTGATCGGCAGTAGGTGTTTTTGAACGTTGTATATGGGATGGGAATGGGCTGGGGAAAACAAAAAAATTAAAAACCCATTGGTATTTCTAAACTTTCGGTATTTTGGGTATATTTCAGTAATTTTCCGTACAAAACACCGAACATACCGGTAGTTGTTTTGAATGATACTACTATCGGTACCGTTTAGGTATTCGGTATACCAGTTTCGGTACGGCATCGGTATCGGTATTTTGGCATAGATGCTCATCTCTACAAAAATATAGTTGGATTAGGACATCAGGGCTTGTTTGTTTTATAATAACAGATTGCTTAATGGGGAGACCCTCAACTTAAGCCATCCTTTTTTAACTGAGTGAAAAACAAACAACTATCTACATTACTGTATTATTGTGTTTTTTAGTTATTCAAAGAATTAAGTCAAATTCATACTTGTGTGACAGAGAATCTATCAGATTCGTTGAAAATATGGGTTGATAAAACATGACTGGATCTAACTATAAGCATTTTAGGGAAGATAAAATGTATGATACGAAGCACACTAAAAAATTCTATATGATGGTGCATACCAGGTGTCATTTTGCGCTTCTTTTCCATCTCCTCCTGTCATCCAAAAAGAAATGAGAAAATGATAAGCGTGTCTGGGTGATTAACAAAATTACACACCAACTACCATTAAAAAGCTCCTCATCAATAAAGTCCACACATAATGATGTAAAAATATGTCCAAGAAAAGTACAAGATGCAAGATAATCACACCCTTAAACAATAACAGTATTATTACAAAAAAAAGGCATTGCTCATGGAAAAGAAGCGATATGTTTAGATTCTAATCTTGTATAAGATAAAGAAGTGAAGAGTGTACCATCAAGACCATGTTTTCATGTTACATCATGCAGGTGGAAAGTGCAAGTTGGGTAGGTCTTATAATAAACGAGTTTACCAGGAGAATAACATATCTAAGAAAGCTAGATTTTCCTTGGTAAAAATGAACAGAAAATAGAACTTAATGAGGATGTAACTGAAGAGTGTACACTGATAAAGAACTTGAACAAGCAAAGGAATGCTAGTCTACCTTTTTGAAAGGTAACAAATGTAGATCATATAATGTATATAGTACATGATTGATGCCATTGTCTAAACTTTAGTGAGCATAATCAACAAAGAATCTATACGGAACAGCAAAAGGACTATTATCACTTAAATTGTCTCTAACTAGCTTAGGACAATTATTACTCTAATTGTGCTTATTCAATATTATTGAACAAGAATAAACATGGGTTGCATTATATATATATACTAAATAGCTTAACTAGATGTAGAAAGTAGTAACTGAAGGACCTGATAGGCGTGAAAGTGATATATTGAATCATATGCAAATAACTCTTATTCCATAAACATACTGATATATCAGCTCGTAGTGAGCAATAAGAATCAATTTGTTCAGCAAGGTATCGAGTATCAACCATATCTAAGGGCCTGTTTGTTTACTTTTTTCATTAAGTCGTGTTTAATTAACGAATGACTTAATACAGACACTCTCAGTTTTATCACTTTATATTTCAAGTCATCTTTCTCTATTAAGTCATAAACAAACAATTTTCATATGACTTAATAAATTCAGTTTTTTTCATATTAAGTCAATTAAGTTCAAATGAAACACCACCTAAGTTAGGACAACAGTTCCAGTTTGTGTGGTGTACCAAAGATGCAACTAGATAATTGAATGGTGAGCTGATAGCAATTAACAGTTTGGCAGTTTTTGTAAAAGAGGACACATCACAAACTGCATATATTATAGCATGAAAACGGATCGAGGTTAATAGATGACAGGAAGGTATATCAGCGTGTAGTGAGCTATAAGATTCAACGTATTCAGCAAGGTATCAACCATATCTAAGTTAGGACAGCAGTTCCAGTTTGTTTGGTGCACCAAAGATACGACTAGATAATCGAATGGTGTGCTGATAGCAATTAACAGTTTGGCTGATTTTTTGGGACAGGGGAAGTCACAAATGCATATATTATAGCAGCAATAGCACATTTCAAATGTATTACTTTTGTGGGATATATATTTCATACCTGAAGTTTCTTTGCCAGTTCCTCATGCCTATTATAGCCAGAAGCTCTATTAGCCACCTCATTTACATGACTCATCCTCTGAGTAACTTCTGCCTAAAAAAAGAAATAACATATAATGTCATTAATAAGTAGGAATAGAAAACCAGATTGTCATGCACCTGAGCGTTCAGGTCATATTAGTTGGTTCACAATAAAAGTTATGACAAAGTAATGCGGGCTGCATAAATGATATAATAGCATCTTCATCGACAATCATAAACAATTAAATAGTATTACTTGTTGGTACACATTTCCATGATGCCAATAAATTACAAGGCTTACTTCGGATACATATAGGATATAACAGATAGACAGTCGCTCTGCACAAATGGACCAAGCAAGAAGCAGAGTTGACTTTGTCCATTTCATCCTTGTAATCAAATAATTACTACTTATAAAAAAACGTAAGTGTTACTAAAGGGAGAAAAAAACCATGGCCATTGATATGTAATTGTGTCACACTGAATATACTAGTTTTAATGCCCGTGCACGCACGGGGTTTAGACATTATTTTTTTTAAATACATGTATGATTTTTATTTTTATTTTGTTTTATAAGTTATGTTATAGAGTATTATCGAAATCAT
>BQNB010066674.1:0-32280 GCA_026074375.1 Tanacetum coccineum
GGCGGCGAGTTGCCATTTGGTCAAAAGTTTCAAAAAATCGGTCAAAGTCAAAACAATCTCTCTCTCTTTCACGCAACTCGCCGCCAAGAACCAAAACATCAAGTCGCTGATTTCGTGTGTTTTTCGCAAAGGTAATCATAGATCCTTTATCTATATCATTTATTATATGTGTATATCAAAGGAATCGATCGAATACACATTGAAAGGTGTAGAAAATATAGATTTAGGGTCGTTTTAGACATAAATGCTAATGTAGTGTTGTAAGGTGTGCGTTAGATGCTGGGAATCATTCATTAGGTATATATGAATAGGTTTTGATGTGTGGTTTTATATCTCAAACCTTAGTGAAGGAGTTGCCATTAATTCTTACCGGCGAGTTGCGTGTTTTTCTTAATGGCGAGTTGCTTATTTTATTATTTATTAATAAAATTACTCAACCCGCCGGTTGCTTTAACGGCGGGTTGCCAACAGCGGGTTGCCAACAGCGGGTTGTTGACAACAGCGTGTTGTCATACGGCGGGTTGACAACAGCGAGTTGCCAAACGGCGGGTTGACAACAGCGAGTTGCCTAAATGGCGGGTTGCCTCATGGCGGGTTGTCTAACAGCGGGTTGTCTGAACAGCGGGTTGCTATAATTTTTCTATTATTTTAATCCTTCAGGTAAACCGCCGTCTCTCGGCGGTTTGGTCGAATATTTTATATATTCGCGGCGGTTTGCTCAATTCGCCTAACGGCGAGTTGGCATTCAGCCAAGCGGCGGTTTGGGCTAAATTTCATATTTTGACCCATTTGAGCCCAATAATCTATCAAGGCCCATTCAAATGACCCAGTTGCTTTTCTAAATCCCATCCGGGCTTAGTTAACAAGTAATTGATCCTGTTGGATAATTAGTAGATTTTAATCAAACCAGAGTTACATCTGTTTTAATCAATCGCGCTGTTACATGATTTTTATCAATGCTAACGTTCTCTCTAACTTCGTTTCTCTGCAATGTTTGTCTTCTTTGTTAAATGCTCTTTTGCAGAATACGATGGCAGAACAAAATGTTCCCGCTCAACCTCCTACAAGAACAGATGAGCAGATTGTACCTCGCTCTCAGTGGCTATCCATCGGGAAAAGCAACCTTCTTTTCAACGCACAGAAGATTCAAAAGAACCCCATCTTTCAGATATCAGTGGACATCCTGAGTAATACCAACTTCTTCCAAGCATTCACAGCCTCAGCAAATGTTCCTGCTATCTACCTGCAACAGTTCTGGAAAACGATGTCATATAACGAGAAGACTGGGGTTTATAGTTGTCAAGTTGATGAACAATGGTTCGATCTAAGTGCTGATCTTCTCAGAAAGGCATTAGCGATTACTCCTGTCAACCCAGCTCACCCATTTGAGTTACCTCCGTCTGGTGACACGGTGATTGATTTTGTTAATGAGCTGGGATATCCTGAACCTGTAGAAATTGTCTCCAGTATACGGACAAATTATGTGTATCAACCTTGGAGGGCAATTCTATGCTTGCTCAACCAGTGCTTGACGGAAAGACTTCTGGCAGTGACGAAAACCTCAGACACCCAGTTTCTGCAATGCTTTGGGGAATCGTCACTCAAACTAATGTTGATCATGCAGAGCTGATATGGGAAGAGTTTACTCAAGGGATCCAGACATTTTTCTCACACAAAGCAAGCCACAAAGCCAGTCTGAAGAACCCAAAGAAGAAAGTGACTCCTCTCCTCATCCCTTATGGACGGTTTTCCAAAGTGATAATCTATTACTTGGGCAATAATAACAACATCCCATCGACTCCTGTACTCTGCTGTTCAATATCACACTGGAGATGATTATGTCTTAGGAAATCTCAAGTTTGTCCCTAAAGGTGAGTCAGTTGAAGTGTTTGGAATGGCAATTCCCGATCCCCTGATAACTGAAGCCATTCAACAATCCTCTTATTATCCCAAGTATCTGAAAATGGTTGCTGAGAATACAAAGAAAACCCCTCAAGGAAGTGCAAGCGTGCAACCTGCAACACAGCGTGCTACACCCAAAAAGCCTACAACCACCACACCAGTCAAACAAACCAAGCCAGCTCCTTCTCCGACAAAGAAACCTTCCAAGCGTAAGCTTCCACAGAAAATTAGAAAGGGAAAGCCTACTTTCCAACTTGTTGACGAAGATGATGAAGCTCAACAAGACATATGACCCGTGATCTCGATATGGCCAAAGAAGTTAAGTTAGAATGCTCATCAAGAAAAGGGAGAAGAAGAAGGTAATAATGCTGACCTGAACGAGCTATCAAGCTTAGCATGGATCCTACCTTTCTGCCACAAGGTCGGGCACCAGTTGGAGGAGTAACGATCAGGGATCCAGTGTCAGAAACAACTCCTGAAATGCATGAAGTAGTGGGAAAGGGAAAGGCCGTTGAATCTTAAGACAAGTAGACACATTCGCTGATACGATAAGTCAAAGAAGAAAAGATCTACTGATCATTTATCTTGCTAGCTGATCAAACTCCTCCTGAATCGACAACTGGGACCCTCTTCGTCAAAACCACAAAGTTGACACAACATATAAAGAAGATCCATGAATCTTCAATCCACATCGGATTCAAATGAACAAAAGTGAAACAGAAACCGCTGCACTCAAAGATGACAAAGATCAAGTTGAAGTAGACCTCTTCTACCGTAACGTCAGAGTGAGCATTCCTGTATCAGAACCCTGTAATGAGCATGAGGCTTAGTCTGGAACGCAATGACCTGAGCACATGGAAGAAGACCAGACTTGATCAGAACGCGGAAAATTACAGTGATCCCATGCTGGACCAAACCCTGAGCAAATGCGATGAAGAATTCCTCGTAACAAAGCCAACCCGAAGGTTCATGAAAAGTCTAAATCTTAATTTATTACAATGCCGAACGGCATCGTTATAAACCAAAAATCATTCTGGTTCTATGTCTTCCATGAAAAAATCTCCGAGACACTTTTTCACTTTGGGGATCAATTTTCTCATGACAACCAACCAAAGATGAATCAGGAGAGAAACTAAACTAGAGAGGAGTCTGATTCCACCATACCTGATCCTAGTCATCAGACAGTAACGTCAACACACCAAGTGATGCTCCGTTCACTAGAGGTCTCATCTTCTAAGCATCATAACTGGTCACGTTCCTCCACCAATCACACGGAAGCTACAATAATCACAACAGCTCACCCTGAAATCACTCAGCTCCATTCATTTGCCCCTTCAGTTAAGAGTGGCAAAATTAGAACAAGAGATGTCTAAAGTGAAGAAGACTGATCACTGATGTGTTGGCTTCAATAAGATCCCAAGTTCCTACGGCTGTTGATTCTTATCTAGGAACAAAACTTGATGATGCTCTCCTTAAGGTTCTTGAACGACACACTGCAGATTTTAATTATAATGAGAAACACACTGTGTTGCCTGGCCCAGAGTCTATCAAGAATCAAGAATCAGAAAAGAGTCCGAAGGAGATTATCAAAGCCAAGAAGGAACAAGATGAGGAGAAACAAGATTCAACTTACTCCATCAGGTCAACTGATAAAGTTGATCTTGAAGAATTTGATTTAAAAAGTGCTCTCTTCAGTCACATGAATAAGAAGAAGTCTGCCAACAAAAACAAGACCAACTACCATCTATACCATGCTCTCATGGAAGCTTTGATAGCGGATGAAGAACGCCATGGATAAGGACGTTGCAGACAGGTTTAAAGTATCCCAAGAGAAAGCATGATAGTGATTATTGATGAAGACGATGATGATGATGAGGCCCTTCAGCTGATCAAACCAGGGTAGGTCAACAAAAGAAAAGAAGATCTGATTAGCCAGCTTCTGGGTCGCTAAACCTCCTCCTAAAGCTATGACCAAAGTTCAAAGTAAACCAAGGGAAGTCTGAGGCATACTTGCTTCTAAACAACACCATCTCTCCTCCTCAACTGGATGGCAGAATCAATGACACACATAAGAGAGGTTGTTGTTGACTCTTCGATGCTCATATCTACCCTGAATCAAACACTCTGAACATCTACATATGACATTTCAAAGCAGGATGAAGGTGAAGAATGACTCAGATAAGGATGACACTGACAATGCCACATCCCAAAGTGTGTCGACCACCTACGATAGTTTAAGCCGATTCCAGAAAGCGAGAGACCTGCTACGCCTGAACCAGAATGGACCATTCCATCAAATGATTTCCCGGAACCAGAACATAACTGGGCAAATGCATACGCCTCAATGTTTAAAGTTCTGGAGGAAAACAAGCTTCAAAGTAAGTACGTAAATATAGGGTCGTTCATCAAAATGTTCTGCAGACAAATAGGAGAAAAGAAGAAACTCTGCAAGGTTGATTTAGAAGGACCAGCTTTCAACCTTGTTAATCCTTATCAACAAGAACAATTTGCTTTCATCAATATCAAGATGGATGAATGCCATAGAGCAGCTGTTTCGCCAAATAGTATAATCTATATAATACTACTAGCAAATCACAATGATAAAAAGATTCCGGAAGAGATATTCCCCGGACGTATGTCCCAACTAGGCTGCAATTGAAATTTATCCCTGGTTTGATGAGGAAATTGAATGAAAGAGAAACTGAGAATATAGATTATAACTAAACTAAAATTAAATAAAACTTAATTTAATCTAACGGGAAAACAAGCACAAGGAAATTGATCTTTAAAAAACTACGGAAACAATTTAGGTATAAGGAAATCCCTAAAATTGATATCTAAATTTAAATACGTGGAACAGAATTAAGGTATCGGAACCCTAATACTAAAAATTAAGAAAATAAATGCTAAATTAAATTGAAAATCAAATTTAAAACCTAATTAACTTAATTTGAAAAATAAAGAAAACTAAATAAAAACGGAGGTCGTTTAAGATTAAACGAAAAGAAAACGTTAAAAAGCACCGTAAAAACGGGTCTAAAACTGAAAATTAAGAAAATAAAGCCTATACTAAATTTTATATTTTGTCCAAGACCCAAAATGACAAAGAAAATTTATAAAAAAGAAATATATTTTATTTATAATTTTTTGGATTTTTTTATAAATTTTTCTAAGATTAATTAATTAACAAAATAAACTTTTTCCTAAAAAATAACACTAAAATTTTTTCTTTATTTTTAAAAAAATACTAGATTTAATCTGAAAATTAATGCAAAAAGAATTTTAATTTTTCACTATTTTCTATCTTTTTATGATTTTCTAAGAAAAAGAAATTGGCAAATCCAAATTTTAAATCCTAATAAAATACATTAACTGAAAAAATAAGAAAAATGGATTTATAAACTAACAAAGGGTGAAGAAAGTATAAAAAATAAAAGCCCTAATTTCTACTTTTTATTTTTCAACTAATTTGATTTATTAAAAATCTAACCTAATTTCTATAAATACTATTAATAATAAACTAAAGGAAAAAAAAATTAAAAGAAATACAAAAACAGGGTAGGAATTGCAATAAGAGAAATTTAAGGTCGCGGGCTAAAATACAAGAAATTTACACAATAGTGAAAACGGGGGACCCTACACTTTAAGACATTTACAAAACAGACCCTAGCTTATTTACTATTTTTGGCTTATTAAATTTTGAGAATTAGCAAAAACTTAAAACTACAAAGTTGCTTATTAACTACTCCCCCCCCCCCCCCCCCCCCCCCCCCCCCCCCCCCCCCCCCCCCCCCCCCCCCCCCCCCCCCCCCCCCCCCCCCCCCCCCCCCCCCCCCCCACCCGCCCCCCCCTAAAACAACTTTAATAAAGGGCTTCTTTGGACATTTACCCAAAGAATAAGCTAGAAAAAAGAAAATGGAGTTGCTGTCCACAAGAAAGTATGATTTTAAAGGAGTATTTTGGATTTTGGCTTATATGACTTAATACTTATTGAAAACTAAAACTAAAAGCAGCTTATTGAAGTTTAGGATGTATATTAAGGGATTCTAAACTATTATTAACCTATGTTTAACAATATTAGAAAAAGAATGTAAGCTTAAAAAATGCAATTTTTTAAATGAAACATGAGCCTTGAGCTTATTTTTAGAGTAAACTAACAAGTCTTATTATTTGGTCACCCTTAGTAGCTTACTCTTGAAAATAAGCTAACCTAGTTTCCTAGAATCAACCTAGATAAAGGGATCTGGCAAAGTCTTAATTATAGAATGAAGAATTCAAAGTGTAAAATGGAAAACTTATTGCTGATGCAAAGTGCTTGCTGATGCAAAGTGCAAAGAACAGAAGTGCACTCAAATTAAGGCTCAACTTTGGAAGCTAATTCATCCTCCTAAGGAACCTAAATGACCACAACACAACCTTTGAGACCTTAAGTTTGCTTTGTGAAAACTCTTAAACCTAAAAGTTCTAATTACTGAAATAATGCCCTGGTGCTGGCAAGGTTTTTTTAACTCTCGAAATTCATTAATCTAAAAGCCTACTTTATAAAAGTCTGTTTACACTTGATAAAACACCTAACACAACAAACAAAAGAGTTTTTGTGCAGATAGATTTTGACTTTTAAGAGTCAATTAAAGCTAATACCAAACACTACTTAAGAAACTGACAGAATTTAAAAATGTATTTAAAATCTAATTAAGAGCTAAAATATTTAAAACAAAATAGCTACACCTACTATATTTGACATGCTTAATAAGATTCTAAGCTAAAAATAAAGTCTTATTAATAAGACAAATAGACTTTCCATGCAAGGATAACACGTAAACTATTTGAAATTTACACAAACTGAATTAAAAGAAAATGGGAACCATTAAAATGCTGAGGTCTTCACACAAAGCTATCCAAGAGTAGCATCTTAGTTTCTATAACGGCTACATAGCCACTAGACAATGAGCTTATAGCTCAATAAGCTCAAAACAGCTTAATACTCCTTGATCCCAAATTGAGGCACAAACTCTTGACTTCTCAAGTTTCCTATGATTTGAGTGTAAAAGGTACGAATTGGTAAAATGAATTTCTTAGGACAGAAATTTTGAGCTAGAATTTAGCTTATTAGAAGTAATAAGCTCTATTGAGCTTTATTTAAAGTTATTTTGATTAATTCAACTTCAAACTGAAAAATGAAAGAGCATTAAAGGTATAAATCGACTTTTATTACTGAATTGAAAAAGTACAAGTGAAAAGGAATGATTACAAGAGCTTAAAGCTTAAGTGCTTAAAATGAGAGCTTAATTTGCTTAAAAACTGAAAAATTACAAAGTAAATGATAAAAACAGAAAATTAACAACTGATGAAATAACATGTAACTTGGTTGAATTACATTAAAACACTTGAAAGAAATACTGAATTTGAATTACACTAAAAAAACATTAAAAAGTGGTGTGTTGAGTCTCGGCTTGGTTTTCTTCTTTTTATACAAGTCCCAAAGTCATTCTTGGTTCTTTGGCTGTGTTTCTTGTGAGAGTACAATACCTCCAAGCAATCCTAGCCCTCTATTTGTCTTGACTTTATCTCAGCCATTGATGGGGTTTTACGGGGTTGAGTGTTTTGAACTGGAAAGGGTTATAAGGGGACAGGGTAAGTGGGAAAGGGTGTGGGTAAGCTATGAGTGCACTAGGGGTAGTGGTTTGGAGCTGAAAAACCGTGGGGAATGGGCGGTTTGATTTTGGCGGTAAAGGGTGTACAGGACAAGTGGTTCGCAGGGTTTAAAAGAAAGGATTGGGAAAGATGCAAGTTTGGCCCTCCACGTTTCTCTCTCTTTTCATTTTGTTTTTGGCCCCAATTTCAGTTATAACATAGTTTGGAGTTGTACACAAATGGCCCTTGTGGTTTATAACTAAAAGGAAACAAAGAGTTAGGGTAAATTGCAGTTTCAGCCCTTGTGGTTTTATAACTTTAAAAGAATAAAAAGGTTAGGGTAATTGCAATTTCAGTCCCTCTTTTAGTTTAAAACATTTTTCTTTTATAAAACAAGTTTCAAACTTGGCATTTTTGGCCCTTTTGTTTTATTTTACCATTTTTCTATAAAACAAAGTTTTAAAATTTACATTTTTGGTCCTTGTGTTTTATAAAAAAGGTTATTGGCTTGAATTTTGGTAGGCCCATTGGGATTGTATTGGTCCCAACTGGTTTGGTTGGGCTATTGGGCCCAAATTGGGTTTGGTTTTTGACCCATAATGTACAGGTTTTGGTATTGGGCTTTTTTCAAGCCCAAAAGGTGTAGAGTGGGTTTGTTGTACAATGGCTGAGATTGGCTTGGTAACTGGGCTATGATTGGGCCCTTCAAGCAGTCTTCACAGTCTTTGTGCAAATGCACACAAATGGGATGTTGTTAATGATGAGGGCCCATTGGTCTTCACAGTCTTCATAGATATACTATTGGCTTTCCCGGCCAGTCCAGATGGTTAAAGATTGCATTCAATAGTATTCTTCAGTTCCGGCGCCGGTTTGACTGCTGATTCTTCAGTATTGACTCTGACTTTGGCATTTTTGGACTTTGGCCTAGATTTTGCACCAGTCTTTCCATTTTCATTGCTCAGTTTTGTCAATTTTGGCCTCTAGTTTTTTCTGTCTTTTTGTTGATATCCACTTCCTGCACAATACAAATGCAAAACAAACATATATTTGGCAGTTTTTGTCTGTTTTTGGTCATTTAAGCTCGTTTTTTAGAGGTAAAAGATATGTGTAATTAAGCACTTATCAAATCCCCCAAACTAAGGTATTGTGTGTCCTCACACAATGTTATGAAGTAAACACGTAAGCCCCGTTTTCACCATTTTCTGAATTTACACTAACTACAACTAATATTTTTGGATTTTCTCATTTTTAACAAGTTCGACTTTCTTTATTTATCAAACTGGGATCATAGAATGAGAAGCGTCCGTAGAGTGATCTACGGATGTCCTGACGGATAATTTCATCGTCCTCGATTTTTCACAAGTTCCAAGCTAAGCAATTAAACAAGATCATTGTCGATATAAGTTTATATGTTAAGCCCTCATACTTATGACTTGTGAATTTTCAACTCCCAACATGGATATACGATTGAATGTGTGTACTCATTTTAATTTAACCATAGATCAACTTATTTTCATAGTCATAATTCAAAATGAATCATGACTCAAAGCAACAACTTATTAAGACTTCGTAACTTGATTTCGAGATTTAAACTTTAGAACTTTTTGCAACATATTCAACATCATAATCATAAGTTCTTTAAAGCTTAGGAATGCGTTGCTTAGTTTGAACCCCTACCTCGTGGTTAACGGAGCAGGATATCACAACCAACGACCGGTGTTCTTAGTTTGAAAACCCACCCCGTTGCTAGCGTAGTGGGAAATCACATCAACACCTTATTCCTAATATGGCTAAGGATTGGTGTCTTAGTTTGAACCCTCACCTAGACCTTTCTTCCAAGTGAGATATCACGACACACCAAATCCCTAGAAGTAAAGACGTCTTAGTTTGAACCCCCACCTCGTTGCTAGCGGAGTGGGATATCACGACACATCTTTTTGCTCTCTTAATATCATACTGTGCTTCATTGGCAAATTTCAATTATTCAGCAATTTTGCATTCTACATTTCATTCTTGCTTCTTTGCATTTATCTTGTAAATCATATAAAAATCTCGCTTTGATAAATCAATGTTTACAAATTTGAAGCTTTTTTCTGAAATCATCGATTGATTAGTTGAATTAAATTGAGTACGTCTGATTAGGTGGATTAGAAATTCACGGAGGAGAAAACCTCAAGTTATTGTATAAGTTTTAGAAGAATCCTTGCTTGGCACATAAACTTATATTTAACTCTATCATTTCTCGTTCTTCACTTTTTAAAATTTCAAAGCTATAGAATTCGTGAAGCTTGGCCCTAAAGGAACTAGCTAGGGCTCATCAGCCGATCTAAGTTCAAATTTATTCTTATTTACCCAAAAGAAAAAACCAAAACCTGCGGGACAAAACACTTATTATATTTTTGAAAAATGTTTATTTTTTCATTTTTTTGGTATTTTGGTGGTAAAAACCGGGTTTACGTGGTAACAATTGCTGTAGGAAACATATCAAAATCGAAGATACCCCCCCACCCCCACTAGAACTAACACTCGTCTCGATGTTTTGAAGGGGTATTACATAATCCTAAGGTCCATTTATGAGGTATGCCAAAGATAAAACGTTAGGTCGATAAGATTTATGGATATCGGATTCCCATATGAAGCTGAAGATGTGAACTCTTGATGAATGACTCAAAAACTGAGAGTCTTCACAATCGGGCAATCCTGGACAATAACAAACACATGGAAACATGGGTAATTGGAAAAAGACACGTATCTAACAACTACACTTATTACATACTACGGATAAGCATGGGGTGCTCCCACGAGCGCTTGTTTAGGTCGCTGATGCTTGACCGTCACAAGGATTTATGGATCATGGGAAAGTTTGGAGATCTGGATATACCAAGTGTGGTACGTTCCCTCCAAAGATATAGTGCTTGACGCGCATGACCATTCCACTTTGAATCTTTGGCCCGTGGCTTGAGGAAAGCTCAACAGTGGCCGTACGGAATACTTAGTGATGGTGAAAGGGCATTCAACGGGATTTTAGTTTGACCGAGAAAATCTGTAATCTTGGAATTAAAGAGGGGACTCGTTCACGGATGTTGAAAACACGGTTTTGATCTTTAGAGTCATGGAGCTTTTGTTTCGCCTTATAGTTCAATGAGTTCTCATAGCATGATCACGAAGTTCATTTAGTTCATTGAGTGAACTTTACGGGTGATCACTCCGTATTACCAAGGATCGAAGTTTGGCTTGCTTTTAGGGCCCAGTAGGCTTTGTGCTCCAGCTCGATCGAAATGCATGCCTTTCCATACACAAGCTTGTAAGGAGTAAACCGATGGGTGTTTTGTAAGCTGTGCGGAAGGGCCATAGTGCATCATCTAGTTTGTTCCGACCAGGAGGCCACGGTTTTCAACCTATGGTCCTTTCAGGATTCTTTTCAAACCACGATTTGATACTTCCATTGCCCACTTGTTTATTGGGTGATAAGCGGTCGGAGAGACGGGAGTAACTCCATATTTCTGCATGACCTTTGCAAATTGGTTCATTACAAAAATGGGTTCGCGATCACTTATGATTGCTCGGGGGAGCAGCCCAAATCTGGCGAAGAGAGATTTCGGAATTTGCCAAACCTACTCGGGCAACATTGGTGGGAGCGCTTTAGCTTCAACCATTTGACAAATAGTCGTAATGCCTCGAGAATATCCTTGTTCCTGTGAAGACGGGAAGGGCCCATAAGTCGATGCCCGACATCGTCAAAGATTTCACAAACTTAGATGGAGTTTTGATGCATCTCAATCACGTGTGAAGTTTTTCCTTGACGTTGGCACGAGTCAAGTTTCTTGACAAATCGGGGGCTTCTTTATAGATGGTGGGACAGAAGAAACGGAGTCAAAGATCTTTTTGGCTGTGTAGGTTTGCACCATGATGTCCTCCGTGGTCCATTGTGGCAAGCTTCGAGAATGTCGAGAGCTTCCTTGCCGTGCACACATCGCCTGATCACTTGATCCGCACAAATTTTAAACAAGAAGGGGTCATCCCAAAAATAATGTTTCACGTCCTTGAAGAACTTATTCTTCTGGGGGTCGCATGCCCTTCACAAAGAATCCACCAGCGTGATAATTTGAAAGTCGGCAAACACGGGTTCTAGACATCTCACGAAAGGTAAATATATTTAACGTCTCAAGAGGACAACTTTCATTTAATTCTTTAGGATCATTGACTGTTTTCCATAACGGGTTTTCCAATATGGACAGATGTAGCGGCTGCGAGGTTCTCGGCTCCTTTAGTATCAATAACTTTGAAGTCAAATTCTTGGAGGAGGAGAACCCATCGGAGCAATCTTGCCTTGGCATCCTTTTTTGCAAAGAGATACTTAAGGGCGGAATGGTCCGTATGCACTATGCTTTTGTTCATGATGAGGTAAGCCTGAAATTTCTCGATAGCATACACTATGGCGAGTGTCTCTTTTTCAGTCGTAGTGTAGTTCGTTTGTGCTTCAATCAAGGGCTTACATAGCATTGTGGATTGGCGAAAGTGTTCTCATGAGTTGCCCCAAAACTGCACCTATGGCGACGTCGCTCTTTTTTTTTTTTTGGCATAGCACATCAGCTTTCAAATGAAGGTCACAAGTTTGGAGCAATCAGATTGGAGCTACGTAGTCCTATTTTTTCAATGTTTGGAAGCTCGAATTGCAGAGTCATTAGGAAAAGTTGATGGAGTATTCTGCTCAAGGAGATGGGTCATTGGTGGGATATTTTGTGAAATCCTGAATGAACCGCCGGTAAAAAACGGCATGACGAGAAAACTCCTAATTCCTTCTGACGGTGGTGGGATGAGGTAATTTTGCAAAGACATCGATTTTGGCTTTGTCAAACCTCATCCTTTCTTAGAAATCTTATGGCCAGGACAATGCCCTCACTTTGACCATATAAAATGGCTCTTCTCCAGTTAAGACTTAAGTTGGTGTCGTTCACATCTTTGAAGCATGTGGTCTAAACGGAGAGGCATTGTTCTTGGAAAAGAATTCCCAAAGGACCGCAGAAGTCATCCGATTAAAGACTTATCGTCTTCTCAACCAGTCATGAAGATAGCTAACATAACAGCGTTGAAGTGCCTGGAAGCATTGCCTAAGCCGAAAAGGCATGCGACGGTTGGCCAATCGATTCCGTCAGGGCAAGTAAATTGTAGTCTTTTTTGATCACGGGGTCAATTGGGGATTTGATATGCGGAGAAACCATCGGAGGAAAAACAGTAGTATTCGCATTCCCCCGCCTAATCTCTCATGCATTGGTCTTGAACGGTAGATGGGAAGAAAAAAAATGTCTTTGCGGTTGCGCTTCATTTATACTTACGATAGTCAATGATACCCGCCTTCGGTAACCAAACGAGTTGAATAAAAACTCAATTTTCCTCGTTCATTACCACAGTTATTCCTCCCTTTTTTGGTACACAATGTACCGGGCTAACCCAGGGACTGTCGGAGATAGGGTAAATCAATCCAGATTCGAGAAGTTTTTCAACCTCCTTTTTAATAACATCGTGGATTTTTGGATTTACTCTTCTTTGATGTTGGACTGCTGGTGCATAGTCCTCTTCCATAAGAATCTTGTGGGTACAAAATTCCGGGTTGATACCCTGAATGTCAGAAAGTTTCCAAGCGAGAGCTCGCTTGTGGGACTTTAGCACCTTTACGAGAGCGGATTTTTCCTCAACATCCAACTCTTTAGCAATAATGACGGGCAACTTGTTGTCGCCCTCCAAAAATGCATACTCGAGATGGGGAGGCAGTTCCTTGAGTTCAACCTCGGGAGGTTCATGAACGGAAGGTTCAATGGTTTTGGCTTCACAGAGTTCGAGCTCTTTCCTACCTCCAGGCATATATTGTTTATGATTTGGAAGTGGGGGTGGTGGTTCACTATTCAAGATGCCTTCTAGAATAAGAATGTCCCCCTCAGGATCATAGTAGAATGGATTATATGCTGGACAATTCGGATCATCTGCTAGGGACCAAGGGAAAGAGTGGCTTCTTCCAAAGCAGGAAATCACTATCCCCAAATGGAGTTAGGGTAGGAGAAGAAGTAGCAACAATTGGATCATAATACGGAGTGGAATTTCCACTCGCGATTATATCAGTAAAACCAAGAACTTCTTGAGAGTATTCCTCACAAGCCATATCAATGACGTCAATCTTGTTTGCGTCATGAGTGAGTGTATTGGGCGAGTATCTCGAAGTTGATCCCCAATTGTAAGTGGTGGGCTTTACTTCCTATTCTAAGAGTTAATTCACCCTTGTCGCACATCGATCAAAGCACGACTGGTTTTTAAGAAGCATCTCCCGAGAATTAAAGGGACTCGGGGGTCTGGATCAAAATCTACAACCACAAAGTCGGCTGGAAAGTGAAATACACCAACTTTAACGGAGATGTCTTTTGCAATTCCCATTGGTTTAGAAATTGATCGATCCGCAAGTTCGAGTGTCATGCAAGTTGGAGTAAGATCAGGAAGTGAAAGCTTTTCCCAGACTGAAAATGGCATTAGATTAATGCTAGCACCGAGATCGGCTAATGCTAAGCATTCCTCCATTCCTGGAAATTCACAAGGAATCAGGAACTTGCCGGGGTTCAAGTTTTCTGGTAAACTTGTTCATTGATGACCGCCGAACAATGTTCATTCATCGAAGTTCGAGCTAGACAGGGTTCATTGGAAGTTCGAGCCACTTCAGTAAGTTTCTCTTTATTTCCAAGTAAGGTCCTTAGAGTCGAGGCGAATTTGGGCATTAAAACAAGAGCATCCGTAAAGCTAATCTCGAAACTCATCTCTTTGAAGATTTCATAGAATTTGTCGATTTGTTCATTAGCTTGATTACGGCTCTTTTCATTATCACGCCTCGAAGGATATGGAAGAGAAACTGAAGGTTTAGTGCTTGGCACGGGAGCAACAACTGGAAGCACAGTGGGCTCAAAAACTGGGAGTTGTGATTGGTTCAGACCTACCGAGGTTGGACGGGGCGGTACGTAGTGAAAACACGTAAGGGTGCACTTGGTCCTTTGTCACCTCGGGTATTGGCTTCACTACTGAAGAAGTAGGAATTGGAGGGTCCCTTGATGTATGCAACCACCGGCTTCGGTAGTGATACCCTTTAGTCTTCTCTAGGGTTAGTAATTGTGTTACCAGGGAGCTGTTCCCTGATCCTGAAGTAGAAGCGTTTCTTGGCATTAAAACTTAGCCAACATATCAGTCAGATTTGCCATTTGATTATTCAATTTGTTTGTTTCGACTTGCATGCTTTGACCCTGGTTTTGGAGGTTATTTTGCATGTTTCTCATGATAGCATCATTAGCCTTGACGTAATTGTCAAAATCGTTCTTTGTGACACTGTGTGTCTGAGGAACGGGGGCTTGATAAGCTGGAGATTGATTAACCTGGGGTCTATGAAGTTGATTCTGACTGAAATTGGACTTGGTTAAAAATTTCCACCTATGTTTTGGTTGGAAATTGCTCTCCGTTTTGGTTAATTTATTCCCCGATTAAATTTTAGCAGTATTAGCTTGAGAGTTCTGATACGCGGTGGAAAACCAGAGGTCTAACTCTGATTTGCAACCATTTGAGGTCGGACAGTGGTGCTTACTTGGTTGTATTTAGCTTGCAGCGGCTTGTGACCATTACTCAGAAATTGTTGTCCCGCTAAACGTCGCCATGAGTGGCTGGACAGTTTTTGGTGAGAATGGGCAACCACCGCAAGTTTAACAAACTTAGCTCAACTGCTTTGACAGGTGAGGGGCTGGAAGCGAAGCAGAAGCTTGGTTCTTTTGTCTAAGTAGCAATGCTCGGACAATATCCTTAAGGTCAGAACTCAGGTGAAAACAGCATGGGTGGATGAGTTAGTACTTACTGGCAAACAATGCCTTAGCTCGTGTTTGAGATCCTTGGAACTTGGCTCTCGATGTTTTTAAACTATTCGCGAGGCATTTTGTCAAAAAGTTTCCACCTGCTGCGGAGTTCAATGAATCTTGAATCATTATGTTCATGGCATTATGAATGTACAAGTTGATGCAATTCTGAGAATCTCATGGTGTGGACATGCCCTAAGTCGTATTGATAAACGGATCCCCCCCCCCCCCCCACCCCCCCCCCACCACCCCCCCCCCAAAGCCTCATAAAACGATTCATCAGACCTTTGCTGAAATCTGGTGATCTCATTGCGAAAGATTGTCGTCCTTTGAAGGAGGGAAAAACTGTTGTTGTATTTGGATACAAGATGTCCCAAGTTTGAATAGATCGAGGGGGGTTCTTTTTCAAGCCATATTCGGGCTGCTCCTCGATAGAGATAGAAAAAGCATAAGCTTACTCGTAGCAAATGGAACATGGGCGACTATTCATTGTGGGGTTGATCTTGTTGAAGTAACGCGATATGAGCATGCGGGTCTTCTTTGTTTCATGACGAAGAATGTCTTTGTTTCTGGACAAGATTGATTAACCCATGCTCAGTTCGAAATGGTTTGCCACAATTTCAGGAATAAGACATTGCGTCCTAGTACCCCTTCGGTGGGTGCTTGGAGCTTATAGAGCCAATTGGTCGAGTGTCTGCCATTGGCTCTCGTGAGGATCTTCCTGAATTGCGGCTATTATATACGAGAGGTTCGATAATAAACTGGCGGTTCTTCGGTGGAGACGCTGCTCACGGGACTGAGATCGAGTGTGAATGCACAATAATAGAATTTAATAAGAAAAATTTATACTAATGTTTTTGGATTTTTTGGATTTAAAGAATATATTCACAATCTATTTAAACGGACGAGAGATAGACAACTACGCAAATAATCGATCTTACTTCACGGTAGCTCTTCGAATGAAAAACGCACGGTGAGCGGAGGAGTAGGATAGCGGAAGGTTATTTCTCCTTTTGGGTCGGAGTTCCTAGGAACCAACCCTCTTTATACCCACTTCTATAGTTTGTCAATCAGAATGAGTGAGCCGTATACTCGTAAGAAGGTGACACAGAAGGAAGTTTTAAAATCTTTAGTTCGATTGGGAACTCAGTAGTTCTACCGGACACTTTTTATGTAATTACCTCAGTTGAGAATATTATAATTTTGGTATTTTACCAATTAGAATTTAATCTTTTTTTATGATTTTTTTATATTTTTGATTTTTTTGGTTTTTTAATTTTTATATGATATGTATTAATAAAAAGAAAAGAAAAATATTTTTGTGTTTTTTTTTTTTTTTTTTTTTTTATATGATATATTAATAATAAGACAAGTTCAGATCAAAGTCGGATAACAATCGTAGCAAATGCCTCCCCGGCAGCGGCGCCAAAAATTGATTCGTTATATAGTTCGTATATATAAACAATCAAATGCAAGTCTCAAACCAAATGCCCTTAACCAAGGCAAATGTCAAATCTACACAAGAGATTTAAATATACAAGTAAGAATCAATAATAAAAAGATTCCGGAAGAGATATTCCGGGTTCGTTATGTACACAAGAGGCTGCAATTGAAAGTTTTCATGGTATTGATGAGAAATTGATGATGGAGAATATATGATATGTATGGAAACACTGATATATTGTACATAAAATTAATTAAATAAAATCTAATTTATTCTACGGGAAACAAATATAGGAAATGGAGATCTTAAAAACTACGGGAAACAAAATTAGTTATAGGGAAATCCTAAAATTAAATCTAAATTAAATACGGGGAACAGAATAAGGTATCGGGAAACCTAAATATTAAAAATTAAGAAAAATAAATGCTAAATTAAATATAATCAAAATTTAAATTTAATGAACTTAACTTGAAAAATAAAGAAATAAAGAACTAAAACGGAGGTCGTTGAATGCAAATCGAAAGAAACGGTAAAACGACTCCCGGTAAAAAAACGGGTCTAAAAAATGATATTTAAGAAAATTTAAGCCTACACTAAATTTATATTTTTTCTACACACTAAAGACAATAGAAAATTTTATAAAAGGAACAATATTTTTTTTATTAATTTTTTTACGGATTTTTTATGAATTTTTAAAGATTAAAAACTAATTAAAACTAAGAAAATAGAAAAAGACAAAAATAAAATTATATAAATTTGAACAATTAAAATTCACTAAAGAATAAATTAACCAATCATAAAAATATAAAAATGCCCAAATTTTATGTTTTAAATGTAAAGTAATTTTAAAAACTAATTAAAATCATAAAAACTATTTAATTAATTAAACTTAAATGAACTAAATAAAGTTAACTATAGGGGACTAACAGTGAAAGGGATAAGGACTAACTGAGTAAAACAGGCTAACTAACCACAGGGACTAACAAAGGTAACTGAAATAAAGAAAATTACACAAATGGTCCCTGAGGTGGACCCCGATTACAAGGCCAGTCCTAAGTGGCTTATTAGCAAAAAGCTATAAAATAAAAGTTGTTAAGGGGCTTATGGGGAGGCATTTTTTAAAAGGTACAAGCTGAAAGGGTCTAAATAGCTAAACAAGGAGCTTATTGGGCTGACAGTGAGCTTATTACGCTTATGCGCTTATTTAACTTTTTATTGGATTTTAAGGCACAATATAAGCTACACTTGGGAAAACAAATAATAGAGATAGGGAGTCCTAAATAAGCCTAGTTTCTAGAAATAAGCCATAAATTTAGCTGGAATGACTTAAGCTTTGAGACAGTTTTTAGAAAAGAAAACAGAAAAAGTGGGACTGTTAAGCTTACTTTTAGCTAAGCTAATAGGGGAAATAAAGCTATGAGAGTTGGGGAAGTAAAGAACTACTATAAGTATAGATAAAAAGCTAAAAGATCCTAGGCTTATTACAAATAAGCTAGTAAAATGGGCTGAAGTTATGGTGCTCAGCACAGGGTGATTATTGCAGTGGCTTAGGCTTTTTGGGCTTATGACATAAAGCCTCTTAAGAGCTTTTTAGCCAAAACAAAGTACAAACAGAATTAAAGGGGTCTCCAATGAGCTTATTTTCAAAACTTAAGAGCTTAGGGCTTAATTAAACATGCTGGTTTAAGGGGTGCAAGTTGGCTGATTTTAAAAATCATGCACACTAACTTTTTGACTCTTACGGTCTAACCAAAATAAGGGACAGACTACAACGTGTTGGTATAATGGCTAGAAACAACTCAAATAAGCACAACAAAGTGTGCTTAAGCTGTCTACACAGCTTGAGCCTTTAAGCTCAATTTTTGCTTATTCAAATTTTGACAGAATTCAAAAGAGGCATAAAAACTTATTTTTAAACTAAAAGTGGTGATTTAAGAGGCTTAATAAAGCCTACACACTCAGCCAAAGTTGGCTGAGTGCACTTGGACCATGCAAAACCATTATGACCCATTTTAGAGAATAAACAACACCCCCTTAAATATATAAAATAGCTTTTTAACTGATTTTTGGGTAAAATAAGGCTGAAATAAGTGATCACAAATGAACTTTAATAACTTTTAACACATGTTTAATCAATTTAAACAGAATTAAACAGCTGAAAGATAGATTGAATGTTTGACAAATGCTATATCACAAAAACTCTTAATCTGTATTGTAACTGAAAGTATTACATTAAGAAACTTAAAAGAAACTGAGTAAACAAAATATAAAGCAAAGCTTAAGAAGTTTTAAATCTAAGAAAGTAATAAAACCGGTTCTCCTCTCTTCGGGTTGTCTTTCTCATTTTTATAGAGGCACTTTCCTTCTCTTTGTGGTGGGATGAGTTAGCTGTGTTGAGTGCAATACCTTCAATTCAATCTAGCCATCCATATGCTTCTCTTCATCTTCAGCCATTGATTTGGTGCTCGGGTTGTGTGATTTGGCCGGGAAAGGGTTTATAAGGGCATTGGGTTGTGGGGAAAGGTGAGGGGTAGCTGGGAGAGTACTTGGGAGGTGGTTTGTAGCTAGAAAACCATGGGAAGGGGTGGTATGGTTTTGGCGCCAAGTGGGTTGAGGGTACGATGGCAGTTGCAGGTTTAAAAGGAAAGTATGGGGAAGAGGCAAGAGTGCCCCCCCATCTTTCCTTCTCTTGTCACTCCATCTTGGCCGAATTTAGTTATAAAACAAGTTTGGAAAGTGACACAATTAGCCCTTGTCGTTTTTATAACTAAAGAATAAAAGAGGGTTTAAGGTAATTGCATAAATGGTCCCTGCTGTTTATAACTAAAAGGGGTAAAGAAAGTTTAAGCAATTTGCAAAACTAGCCCTTGTGTTTTATTTTCCTTTTTTTTCTTAATAAAAACAAACTTTCAAAACTTTGGCTATTTTTGGCCCCGTTTCTTTATTTTTTTTCATTTTGTAATTATAAAACAAGGTTTTTAAAATTTAACATTTTGGTCATTATGTTTTATAAAATAGGCATTGTGGGCTTTTGTTGGCTTGGTTTTGTATTGGGATTGTATTGGGCCCACTGGGTCTTTACAGTCTTCATAAATATACTATTGGGCTTTCACCGGCCCTTCAGATGGGTTTAAGATTGCATTCTACTAGTTATTCTTCAGTTCCGGCTCCGTTTGACTGCTGATTCTTCACATATTGACTCTGACTTTGGCATTTTTGGACTTTGGCCTTGATTTTGCACAGTCTTTTCCATTCCATGCTCAGTTTCGTATTTTGCTGCGGTTTTGTCTTTTTGATGATATCCACTTCCTTGACAATACAAATGCAAAACAAACATATATTTGGCAGTTTTTGTCTGTTTTTGGTCATTTAAGCTCGTTTTTTAGAGGTAAAAGATATGTGTAATTAAGCACTTATCAAATCCCCCAAACTAAGGTATTGCGTGTTCCTCACGCAATGTTATGAAGTAAACATGTAAGCCCCGTTTCCCCATTTTCTAAAATTTACACTTACTCAACTAAGATTTTTTGGATTTTTCTCATTTTTTTTTTTGCTCAACAACGTTTGGACTTTCTTTATTTATTAAAACTGGGATCATAGAATGAGAAGCGCGTAGAGTGATCTACGGATGTCCTGACGGATAAATTTATCTTCCTCGATTTTTCACAAGTTCCAAGCTAAGCAATTAAACAAGATCCTTGTCGATATAAGTCTATATGTTAAGCCCTCATACTTATGACTTGTGAATTTTCAACTCCCAACATGGATATACGATTGAATGTGTGTACTCATTTTAATTTAACCATAGACCAACTTATTTTCATAGTCATAATTCAAAAAAAGCAATCTCCTTGATCTCATGAAGGAGTGTCATCAATGAACTCACTTCGGGGGAGATTGTTAGCCTCAAAATATTGAGCCGAACTAGAAGTCTGTTCATTACGTATACGAGTCTCGGTCATTTAATTAGTTAATGTTGTAATAGTATAATATCGGGAATCGGGCTCGATAGTTAATCTAATATTGTATATGTTTCGGGTTTAATCCTAAGAAAACCCGAGCCCGGGTCCTAGTCAAATATCTCGAACGTCACTTTATGTGTCGGGGTATAAATACTTTTTCTTCTTTAGAAAAAGTAACCAAGTTTCATTTCTAATATATCTTTCTCATTTTCTTTTCCAATTCTCTCTCTCTCAATTCTCTCTCTTCCTTCTCTCTCTCTAAACCATTATCTCTTTTCTAGTTTCTTGGTTTGATTCTTAGTGTGTTATATGAAGTGAAGTGTTAATCGGGATCCTACATAATGCGTAGGACTTTTGTTAACAGCTTATGAACTTGATGATGTTCAACAAGTGTTTGTAATGGAATATGTCCTAATGAGATTTATTTAATTGATCTCTTGGCTCTAGACTTGATTAGTGAGTTTTGGTTTTAGTACTTGAAGGATGGAGCAGACTGCCACCTATTCAATATCAACTAACTCGGAGTTAGAAAGTCAATAGAAGTCGTGTGTATCTCCGTGACAAATGAGACAAGTTTCTGTTGAGAGAAACTCGAATGGCTGGGGAGTGTTGTGCATTGCATCACTGGATCCATGATGTCATTCTTCAATATCATAATTCATCTTTGTGAAAACCGATAGATTATGTATTGACCTGGTTTTTGCCTAAGTTGTGTGGAGGGATGCTTTATTTTCACCCTTTATCCATATATTTCTTTTCATTCTTCAACCCCTTTAATGCTTACCAAGACGTCATTACGAACACCTTGTTGTGATTGTTCCAGTGTTAGCTCAATCTTAGTCGGCATTATTCTTGTTCTCATTCATCTCCAATCATACCTAAGGACTGCTATTTCTAACTATGGAGTGTCCTTGGGTAGATCCCTCCGGTTCTGGTTGGATCATAGGACTGATTCCTAATCTAACCACCATATGACTTCAGAATCGTCATGAAATTAAGATGTTGTTGGGTATGAGATCGTAACCATAAAACCTTTTTCCGTAGAGTATAAAGCACTTAGAGTCACTTATTATTTTCAAGATCACATTTTAATTACATTTCTCCCCTTATTTTAAATACTAATTCACTTAGTTTTTGAAATACCATGTGATTAAAATTTGTCATGAAAATTCTGTGGGAAAAATATTATTAGCATGAATCATATGGAACATTAACTTGCTCCCCCTCAAGTTTACATATGTTTGATACCAAAAATAATGATACCAAGTTGTAAAATGAATATAAAATTGAGGGTTAGCATTGTTGAGCACACAATTTTGAAAGATTATGAATTGTCATTGAGAAATTCTTGAAAAATTATGTTCAACATTTTGAAAAACATCATGTTAGAAGACTTCTCTTCTAACGCTAAGGATAAGTGCACTGAAACGTACACTCTCCTTTGTCGTTCGAGTCCGAGTTGCAATCTGAGAGCAATTACAAGTCATAAAGAAAAATAGAAATGACATGTTTTGAAAGCATTTGAAACTCTTGCTCGAACTTCATTTACACGCCAGTGTCGATGTTAATCAATATTTCTAGGTACGTAAATGTTATCGATTCCAAGAGATATGTCGAGAAGATTCTTTTTGGAAATTTTTGATTTTTCTGATTTTGTATTTTCTTTTTAAAATTTTCTATTTTTTATTTGGTTTTATAAAAATATTTACATGTTGTCCTCAGCAGTTATAGTTGTAGTTAGAGTGATCAGTTATGTTGTATGCTGATTATTTGCTGAAGGTTGTGTGTCTTGTTGTTTAGAATTATCAGAGAGAGAGCGGAAGACTTTGTCACACTTCGATTTCCTGCATTGAAGTATTCTTCGTACATACGACTGAATAACAATTCCAACACTTGTTGTGATGTAGCTGTCTTGTCTGTTGGAGGAACAACTTTTGGAACCAGCTTTGAACTTGACGGTTTATTGCCGTGGTTATGAATTCTGAGTTCTGAACTGTTATGATCAGAAGTCATTGCTTATTCATCAGATCAAAATTCCTTAAAGCCCTAGTTTATGAGATATCAGTCTTTTCAGCAACCAAACTCTAAGTCCTTCCGTTTTAGGATTG
Source organism: Tanacetum coccineum (assembly GCA_026074375.1). Lineage (NCBI taxonomy): Eukaryota > Viridiplantae > Streptophyta > Magnoliopsida > Asterales > Asteraceae > Tanacetum > Tanacetum coccineum. The sequence continues at coordinate 22,925 of BQNB010066674.1, forward strand.
AAAGATGTACCTGCACTTAAGTTAAGATTACCTGCACTGACATCAAGAGTTTGTTCGCATTCATATTGGTTAGTGATATCATCATTTGAACCATTTATGGGTTCCCCTGTCAACCTTGGTTGTGCTATAGGTGAATATATTTCCAGTAGGAACCCACCTAAGACTAACAAATTTGAAAATTTTACCCGTTGGTTTCCACCTAAGATAAGATCTAAGAGTCATTATTTTCTCATGCACAACAGAAGTCTTTCTGATTGAAAACCTATGTCCTTTTGGGATCTGTCTTTCTGGTTTCTTTGCAACACTTGTTTGCTCTACGGGTTTGTTTATGTTCGTTGTCTTATTGGATGGAACCTTAGCACGCGAGTTGACCTCATTCAGGAATTTTGTTACACAATGATCATGATTTGCATTAAAGACACATTTCTGACATGTCGAGCAAAAAAAATGTTTGGAGTCAAAAAAATTCCTAGAATTCCTAGGGTGTTCTGCTACAGGCACAGTCTTTGTCATTACGCAACTACTCTATGATGCAGGCCAATTCCTAGAGTTTTGGTTATTGATCCTACGCTTTGGTTTGCTACCATTAGTTGTGCTTTATGATCTAGCAGGAGGTATCACACTAGGTTTGGAATTCCTACCTATTTCGTATGTCTTTTTCTTAGCTTCCTCTAGGTAGTGATTATGAACCATGTCATTTGAGTTATACGTAGATGAGCTAGGTGCAATCATGTGATGAGGTTTTGCAAAGGCATATTCTTTTTGCCTAGGCAAATAATGTGTCGTGACTGGTTTTGGCAAATTGTTGTTCACATCAACTTAGGAGGCAAACCTTGGTTTTGAAATTCTAGGTCGCTCAGACTTAAACGTAGTCGGTTGTCTAACAACTGATTGGTTTCTATGTGGTTGCAAAACCTGTTTCCCTAAGATTGATGATTATTCAAACTTAGTATTCACACTATTTCCTGTTAATTTTCTTAACTCATTTTTAATGCTGCAATTGCAAATCCTTTTTCTTGAAGTTGAGCTTTGAACTCAGCATTTTGAGAAATTAAAGAAGTTATGTGTTCTATGGTCTTAGCTATCGTTGTCTTGATAGAATCAGACAGTTCTTTGTAATGCCTTTTCAAAGTCTCATTCTCCGTAAGTAATTTAGCCACTTTATGTTCCAATTCAATGTTTATTGTTTCAATTACATCTATGTCATGTTTGATCTTAGCTTCATTACTTTTTACTTTTAAAAATTGACCATGTTGCCCTTCTTTTAAATCTTGATTTTGATATTTAAGTTCAAGATTAACACAATGTGCTTCCATTCTTAAAAAATCATTTTGAAATTGGGCAACGGTCTTTTTGAGACAAATATTTTTAGATTCGAGAGATTGATATGAGAGTTTGGTTTTTTGTTTATCAGTTAATTTAGCAGGCAAAGGACATTTGTCATGACATTGTTCAGTATTCTGGTTAACCTCTCATTCATTATTGAATTCAGGTTGCTCAGTATGCTGTTGTCCTGTAGCAAAGACATTGATTTCAGTAGTCGTTTGTACCTCAGCCATTGTCTCTTCATCATATATGGGTCTGATATCTGCATCATTAGCATGTGCATCATTCCCTGATCTGCTACTTGTATCCTGCTCTTTTAATTCTGTCCCACTGCTTTATGTGTCAACCAAACTAGCATCCAATGCTTTACACGTATCAATCTTTCCCTCTATTGTCTGCATCTGTCTTTCATTCACCCAGCTGTCATACTCTCTTTTATGTAATGCTCTTTTATCAATCGACTTCTTAATAGATTCCATGTGTTGCATCAGTGTATCACGGAATTCTGGAATCTCGAGTTGAGTGTATTGTAGAAAGTAGTTACGTGTCATTACAACATATTCATCATCTAAATAAATTTGTGACTTGATAAACATCTGAAACTGTGTCTCGAGTACTTTAAAAGCATCCATGGATCCAATCTCTTGAAATTCTTCATTGTCAAGTTACTTTTCTAGTTGATCCATGTTTAGGAACATTGTGCCTGTGAAAGTCTCTACATCTTGACCAAAGAGTGTCGCAAATGCGCGTTTGAATCCAGACTCGGTTCGAGTTCCTTTTAAGTCGTTGTTTGAAAGAAGCTTGAGGTGTGAATGAAGTCGTCGAAAAGATACCATGCAACTTTCTTTTGCTTTGTCATGAATTTGTTGCATTTGTTGTTTTTCCGAATTAGAACACGAAGATAAAGTATCTTTCGTTTCCATTTTACCGTGATGTGAAGTGAAAATGATTTGTAGGATCTTAAGTAGGTAAAGTGATTGTTGTTGTGTATTGAAATCAATTAACGTTCACAGGATTACAAGTCTATGATTTAAACTGAGAAAATAAATGGAATCTTTTGCGGGATTTTACAAAATCATGAAGAAACCATGAAACAATGATTAATTGTTGTTGAAATCATTGTTGTTGTCGAAATACTTGAGCTTTTGTTAATGATTTATGAGCTTAAAACAATGAACGGTGCACAAACTTTGAACTTAAAATGAGTAACGATTGATTAAAACTCAAATAAGGACTAACGGTGCAATTACGATTCACGTTGGAGGATTAACGGATGAATTATAAGATGTAAGGACTAACGATGTAACTAACTTTCAACTTTGAGGGTTAACAAACAAATAAAGAATGAATTATGAATTTGTCTTGAAAACCAAGGACCAAAAGTGTCAATTTTGAATTTTATGTTATTAATAAGATGAAATTCCCTCCTTTTAGATTTCTTCTTCATTTTAAATTTTATAAAAATGGAACGAATGTAAATCTTGTCTCGCGGAGTCGTATGGTTATCGACGGTAATAAATGAATATACTACGGTGATCGAAACGAGTTCACGACCGTAATGGTATAGATTTGAAGTCCCGTAACTAACCGACACTCAAAACCGAAAAACCCAAAATAGCTTAAACTGCGAGTACGGTGAACGAACAATCTGCGAGTCCGGTGAATGAACACAACTGCGAGTTCGGTGAAAGAGCAAAACTGCGAGTCCGGTGAATGAACAAAATTGCGAGTCCGGTTGAACTTGTAAACTGCGAGTCCGGTTGAGCTTGTAAACTGCGAGTCCGGTTAAGCTTGAAGCTGCGTATCCGGTGCCTTCAAAGGTTGTACTAACGTCCTTGTGTCCTTTCTTTTGTCTTGAGCATAAACTAACAAAAACTGACGTTGTCCTTGTTGCTAAAAAATGGATCTATGTTCCCTTGTTGTTTTTCAAACCATGGACCACAAATAATAAGCAAACTCAAGCTTGAATAAGCTCGGTTATAAGCACTCAAAATAAGCTTTTTTCCACCAGAATAATCTACGAAAAGAACTAACAAATAAGCTAAAAGTAGTTTTGAGACTTAAAGATTTAAGCTTTTTAAGAAATAGAAAAAAAAACAACCACAAATAATCCATGTTTGTATAAGCATCAATCAAAAAGCTTTTGAAAAACAGTTTGTTCACGACAATAAGCCACAAAGTATTTGACACATAGGCTACCAGTGATGTGTAGCAAGAAAGCTATAAGCTTTTGTGTACGAAATAAGCTAAAGAAATTTAGCCGTGGCCTTTTATCAAGAAAATAAGCTTTTTCCAACCGTTGTTATAAGAAAATGCAAGAAAACGTTCAGTGGAATTAAAAACATTTTTAGAAGTATATCAAAGAAGACATGCTAATTCATTATGGAAGAAAGAAAAAAAATGTATTTTGTCATTAGCACTTAATGTTTTTAAAAATTAAAAGCTTTATGACCAAAAAAACAAAACCACAAACACGATTCACAAACTAATAACTATAAAAATAAGGTCCCAAATAAGATTCATAAAGCCCAAAATCATTTGTTATAAACATAGGAACTGTTATCAAAATAAGGAACAAAATAATCGGAATGTGAAAATAAGCTCAAAAAGTCGAAGCAATAAGCTAAAAAACAAGTCACCACAACAAAAACATTAAACCCACCCAAGGCTCTTGATACCAATTGTAAAAATCAAGATCACTTTCACTTCACCATGGTAACCAAGAAAATGGAAAGATGATAAGAAGAAAAGTAGAGAAAAATGAAGAATTGTAGAGAGAGGTATAGAGAGAGAGAAACTAGAGAGAAGAAAAAGAGTGGTTGTATTCTAAACAAATGTGTGTGAAACAAATAAGAACCAACACCCTCTCCACACTTGAAGAGGGGTATTTATACCACTTAATGAGCTGGCCTTGTAAGGCTTGTTGGGTCGTGGTTTAATGTCTTGGGCCGGGCTCGGGATTACAATGGACCTTAGTCCGGAACTAGTACAAGGTTAGATTACGTTCACGAGCCCGTTTAACCTTCTAGCCTATTACAACATAAATGAGATAAAGACCGAGATTAATAATATAATTTGAGGCTAACAGTAAAGCTTGAAGCTCTGCTGGAAGTTCCCATTGAATGTTCTTCAGTTCAGCAACCTAGGATGTAATACTGGAGATAGTGGAAGTGAAGGTCTCCAGTTTTGTTAGAATCTCTTTTAAGCCCCCAGGTAACTCGATTTCCATATCTTTAACATGCTGCTTTAGCTCTTTAATCTCTCCAGATAGTTTAGTGAATTTTGAGAGGAGCTCTTTCAGTTCAGTTGGTAAGCAGCTATCAAAGTTATGTGAGGCTAAGAGTTTGGAGAGTTCAGGCTTTAGAGAGGTTACCAAAAGAGTAGTAAGTTGATTAATGTCTGGATATGAGGACCTAGCCTTCAGTGAGGCAATTTTAGCTTTAGCTGTAGCCTTTTGTTGTTCCAGCTCATCCTTCTGGGACTTAAGTAATTGAACCTGAGCCATTAACTCTTGAATTTGAGCTAATTTTGGAGATAGAGGAGGTGGGACTGAAGTGTCTTCAGGCACATCATGAGAAGTATCATGAGTGTCTTCTTTGTCAGCTTCCTCTTCTTCACTCTCATCTGTAACAATGATAGGGTCATATTGTAGGGGAGTCAGGAGTAAAGAATATAGATCTTGTGTCTTTTAAGAATTCTAATAAATCCTCTAGCTTTATCTTCTTTGAGATATCATCAGCTCTGGATTCCTCATTTGTACCTGAATCAGTGTGGGTAGTTTTTAACCCATCTCTAGCAGATTTGGTTTTATCTACAAGAACACTTGGATTAGACCCTGCAAATATGTGATCAAATGAATAGTTTTTGGTTCCTTCATCCATATCTTGTTATGAAGATATGGAATCATTAGGAGCAGATAATCTAGGATCAGCTTCAGCTATGGAATCTGCTAAAGCATCATGTCCTGATGCAGACTCATAGTGCAAATGAAAGAAGCTGAATAAACGGGTTCAAGAAGAGTTAAATGCATACTTATGACTACTGAGCTGAGGGTGGGCTCCTTTTTCACTGGTGGCCCCTAAAGATGTTGGGCCACCAGCTGCTTGTTGTGCCTCTTTGTGCATTTCACCAACCACTAGAGTGGGAGGTAAAGGATGGCTTAGGCTTTTATCCTTGGCTGAACTGGACTTAGTTTTTTGTTTCTGATTGGCCAGTTTTGGATTTGGATGCCTCGGTCTGGGACTCAGATGTGTGTTTTGAAGATTGTTTTCTTCTGAGTCCACTTTATCTCTAGGCTTTTTGCCTTGGGGAACCTCCTCAATTTGTGAGGAAGGTTTTGGAGCTTTAGAGGCCATAGGCACATCTAACTTGCAGATGGCCTTCATGTGGGTAGTGAAAAGAGGTTCTTAAGGTTAGTTTGGCTTTAGTGTCCAGTTGTGAACACTAAAGACCCAAGTGGGGTTTATGGTGAGCTCCTCCCTCTTTATCATGTTTAGGCATCATATGTTCAAGTAGAAGAGATATAAACCTAGGATAGGGAACAATATTTTCCCTTGTCTTCTTGTTTAACTTATGAATTAGATCCTCTCATATTAACTTGGCATAATCTACCTGTACCCCATTGGCCAGACAATACAATATAGTGGCATCCTTATTGGACATTTGATCTAGGCCACCTGTTTTCCCACCTAAACACTGAATGATTTGCCCCATCAGCAACTCCATCTAGGAGGAAGATAACTCTTTGTATCCTATTGTTGCAAACCATGGTCTTACTGTTATTATAGAGGGTGGGGAAACATACAAACTTGAGTGAGGTAGGTATTATGCCCTAAGAGCATTTCTAAAAGTGGTAATACCTATGTCTTCTCTAACTCCACCTATGGGAGTGGATACCCAAACCTTAGAGTCTTCTAAGGTCTTTACCGTATACCAAAATTCACTCAAGTACTCTTTGTATTGAGTTGGGGCTCTTATAAATGCTTCCTTTAGACAACATTTGGAAATGAAGTCTGACACATCCTTAAAGTATTCTTGGTTTGGGTGTAAGGGATATAGAAGTGCAACTTCATTGTTGGTGGTGAAGGCAATCTCCTCAAAGGTAAACTCAACCTGAGTTGCAGGTAAGAAAGGGTTTGGGCTTTTAGGTTTGTCAAGAGTGTCAAGTTCTTCTTTTGGAGTGATTTCAGGTAATGAGGTATTATGTGATGATGATTCTACCATTGTAGATAGTTAGGGTTTTAGAGATTTGATCTGGTTTGAGGGGTGTGTATGTGTTGTTGATGAGATTGTGAAAAGTGAGTTGTTGACTGGTTTGTTATGATTTATATGATTGATGAAGTTACAATTTTTTTTGAGAAATTGTAATTATCGTTTGAGGTTGTGAAGTTATGGGAATGTTTAGGGTTTGTTTTCAACATGTGTGCTAAACTTTGTATTTAATGAAAGTCAGCAAAGCATGCATCTGACACCTAGAATAGAGAACAACCGTCTATTCAACTGTAAAAGTAGGTGAGAGAAAGAGGATGAGGTCATTCTAACTTTTGGATTTTTTCTTTTAATATATTAATTTTAAAAATCACACATTTTTTGTTAAAAAAACTGACCTTTTTGATTGATGTTTAAAAAAGCTAGACTAGGTTTAGGTTTGATGTTATGTCATGCTGAGCAGATTATTGTAATCTTTATCATCATCAATCTTTCAGTGAAGGCGACAAAACCATAAATGCTCATGCAAATCCATGAATGAGACATATATGATTGCTCAGTTACTTCACTCGAGAGATAGCTGAAGATTTAGATAAAATTATTTGTCTAAACTGAACTGAAGAAAATTAACTAGTTTGGTTTAGTTCTTGACTTAACCAATATCTGTGCTCCAGTGAAGGCGACAAAAACCACGCATGCTCATACAAATCCATGAATGAGACATATGTGATTGCTCAGTTACTTTACTTAAGCAAGCTAAAGGTTGTATAAAAAACTAAACTGACATTTAACATGAAAGTTTGTTCAGTTTAGGATGAAATCGCTGAAGCTTTAGTTTTCTTCAGGCAGTACTAAAGCTTTAGGTTTTGAATCAATATTGAACATACCTAGTTCAACAATCAATCTTTTGAATGTTGGCTCATCCAGAGGATTGGTGAAGATATCAGCAAGTTGATATTGAGTGGGAATGAAATGTAATTTAATGTCCTCTTTTAGAATATGATCTCTGATAAAGTGATATCTGATATCAATATGCTTTGTTCTTGAGTGCATAACTGGATTGTTTGAGATTGCAACAGCACTAGTGTTATCACAAAATAAGGGTACCTTTTCATATATGATGATATAGTCAGGGAGTTGACTTTTCATCCATAATATGTTGGCACAAAATCCAGCAGCAGCTACATATTCAGCTTCAGCTGATGACATAGCTACAGATTGCTGCTTTTTAGCACTCCAGCACACAAGTGTGCCTCCTAGCAACTAACAAGCAGCTCGGTGCTTTTCCTGTTCATGTTGCAACCAGCATAATTAGAGTCTGAGTATCCTTTTAGGTCAAAACCTGAACATTTTGGATACCACAAACCAAGACTTGGAGTACCTTTTAGGTACTTGAAATTTATCTTAATAGTAATAAGGTGGGATTCCTTAGGATTTGCTTGATATCTTGCACAGAGACAAGTTAAGAATTGAATGTCAGGTCTGCTTACAGTTAGATACATTAGTGATCCAATCATACCTCTATACTGAGTCTCATTTACAGCTTTGCCACTGAGATCAGGTCCTAAGTTGTTAGGGGGTACCATTGGAGTTTTCACTGATGAACCATTTATGTCATACTTTTTTAGCAGATCCTTGACATATTTTGTTTGGTTGATTGAAATGCCTCTTTCAGATTGTTTAATCTGAAATCTAAGGAAATAGATGAGGACACCCATCATACTCATTTCATATCTTTGAGTCATCAGTTTAGTAAATTGTTTGCATAATTTTATTCTGGTGGACCCAAAGATAATGTCATCAACATAGATTTGAACCAAAATTACATCAGTTTGAGTTTTGTAGACAAAACTTGTGTTTGGTGAGAAAGGTTGAGAGAGTTTTATACCATGCTCTTGGAGCTTGTTTAAGTCCGTAAAGGGCTTTGTCCAATTTGCATACATGATTTGGGAACTCATTGCTCTCAAAACCTGGAGGTTGTTTGACATAAACTTCTTCTTTTAGTTTACCATTGAGGAATGCACTTTTGACATCAATTTGATAAACAATGAAGTTCATGTATGTGGCAAAGGAAAGAAAGATTCTTATTGCTTCAAGTCTTGCAACTAGAGCAAAGGTCTCATCATAATCTATGCCTTCTTGCTAATTGTAGCCTTGAGCTACAAGTCTTGCCTTATTTTTATGACAATTCCAGTTTCATCCCTTTTGTTTCTAAAAACTCATTTTGAGCCAATTATAGTTTTGCCATAAAGTGCAAGAACTAATGTCCAAACTTTGTTTCTGGAAAATTAGTTTAGTTCATCTTGCATGGCATCAACCCATCCAGGATGCTTTAGTGATTCAGAGACCTTTTTAGGTTCTTCTTCAGAGAGAAAATCTACAAAGAGACATTCATGAGCAAAAGCAACACTAAGTTGTTTGGCTATGGCTCTTGTGAGCATTCCAGCCCTGGATTTTTAATGATATTGACTAGCTCAATGTGTTTGTCCTAACACCACCTGTCTTGAGGAGCTGGAGTAACCATTGATGGAATGGGTAGGGGTGGATTTAGGATTGAAATTGTATCTTGGACTGAAGTATCCTCTACATTTGGAGAGGCTGAGTGTTTAGAGATCTGAATGTCTTCAGTGTTTGGGAGATTATCAATGATTTGTTCATCATTGTTTTGATTGGAATGTTCAGACAGATTATCATTTAAGATTTCATTAGTCTGAGTAGTTTGATCATTTTGATCAGTTTAACCATTTTGGTCGGATGAAACTTCAGTTTCAAGGACAACTGGTTCAGGACTTTCATAGGGTTCTATAAAGGACACATCATTT
>BQNB010066675.1:3635-34471 GCA_026074375.1 Tanacetum coccineum
TCATATTCTTCTTCACAAGTGCTCAAGATGGCAATAGATTACTAGATGATGAGAGATTATGTTTGGATGATGATCTCAAGAAAGCTTATGATCAAAATCAAAACAAGTCAAAGTGAACAAGCTCAATTGTTATCTAAAGATCACTACAACAAAGTACTAGATGTAACATGAAGAATCAAAGACTGCAAGCTGTAAGAGCTTAAGTCTAGTGTTTTCAAGGGTGACCTCCCTTAGGGGGAGATTGTTAGATATGAGTAAAAGACTCGGTCACCCCGTATATTTAGTGTTTATAATAGTTCGTAGTTTAATAGTTAATCGTATGTCTTTCGGTTTTAAGCCGGGTACTAATACCCGGTATTTTGTAAAAACTATATAAGCCTCTTCCAACTTTGGAAGAGGCAAGCTAGTCATTATTTCATTTCATAGAAACACATACACTCTCTCTCTAGAATCTCTCTCTTGTGTTTCTCTCACTAGAAACTAGCTAAACCACTCGAATCATGCTGTCAGAATCACAAAGCTTCCGCAAACTCTGATATCATATTCTTCTTCACAAGTGCACAAGATGGAAATAAATTACTAGATGATGAGAGATTAAGTTTGGCTGATGATCTCAAGAAAGCTCATGATCAAAATCAAAACAAGTCAAAGTGAACAAGCTCAATTGTTATCTAAAGATCACTACAACAAAGTACTAGATGTAACATGAAGAATCAAAGACTGCAAGCTGTAAGAGCTTAAGTCTAGTGTTTTCAAGGGTGACCTCCCTTAGGGGGAGATTGTTAGATATGAGTAAAAGACTCGGTCACCCCGTTTATTTATTGTTTATAATAGTTCGTAGTTTAATAGTTAATCGTATGTCTTTCGGTTTTAAGCCGGGTACTAATACCCGGTATTTTGTAAAATCTATATAAGCCTCTTCCAACTTTGGAAGAGGCAAGCTAGTCATTATTTCATTTCATAGAAACACATACACACTCTCTCTCTCTAGAATATCTCTCTTGTGTTTCTCTCACTAGAAACTAGCTAAACCACTCGAATAATCACCCGTGTTATGATTTAAACGATCCTACACTGAGGAAGTTGAGAAATAATTTCATTCAAAGGAATAGTACTCTCCTCGTCATCATCGTCATCATAGTAAATAGAATTGAAACGTCGCAAAGGCTCGGGGTATGAGTACTAACATTAGTTGCATGTTCTAGTTGCCGAAGCTCTTTCTTTTTATTAATTTTAATACTCATTCCATTGAATTTTTCCTTAAGCTCGTCAATATTAATTTCACATTCCCTTCTATAATGAATATCATTTCTCTCATTACGATAATCTTTTATCTGAATTTGATTAATCATACTTTTCATTTCATCTAAATATTGCTGCTTCAGATCCTCCATATCTTGGATACTCATTTCTTGAGGAGGTGATTGATCGATGATTGAAGTGCTGTGACATTGTACAGCAAAGAGTAAAATGCACTCTTGTATCACAGTACAAAGGATTTTATTTGAAGTCAAATTCGTTAGTCTTTGAGCTGTTATCGACATCCAAAGGATATGAGCACAACATCAAACATGTAAATATATTCAGCCTCTGTTGTGATATTGCAAAAGATTCTTAGCTTCTATGATGACCAGCAACCAATCTATCTCCAAGAAACGAGCACTTCCCGAGTACTTCATCTTGAATCATGACATCCCGCAGTGATCCGAAATCTCGTAAACTGATAGTGACAAATGTATTGTCTTCGGATACCAAAGACCCATGTTAATGGATCCTTTCTAGTGACTTAAGACACGTTTGATAGCTTCAAAGTGCTTTTTGTAGGCTAGCCTGATATCTAGCACACACCCATACAACGAATACAAGGTCCCTGGTCACTGGCTGTAAGGTACATTAGGGGAGCCAACCGTTTTATTTTATTTATTATTTTCATTCCTCTAAATCGAGTTTGGTCAACTGGAATCCCCATGAGATCCTCACCATATCAATCGATCCACCATTGTGTATCGACAAGGGTCAGAGAGATCCATTCCATATTCTTAAGGTTTCGATAGCATATTTTAGCTTGGTTACGAAAGATACCTCTAGGACTTTGAGAACTTGTAGTCCAAGAAAAATGAATTTGTCCCATCAATTGACATCGTAAAATTTGGGAGCTCATTTCTTTAGGAAAATTACGTTGACACGCATTATGAATCTGTTGAGGCAAAAAATTGATGTCATCTACGTATATTTGAACACGTAGAATATGTTTGCCTGATTTGCGGTGAATAACGTTGGAATCCACGACAGGAATTAAAACCCTTGAAAAAATTATTTGCCAACAGGAACTTTGATAGTGTGTCATACATGCCCTTAGTGCCTGCCTTAGCCAATAAATGCCTTCTTCAGACGATAAACGTGAGTAGGATTATCCTGGTCTTCAAATCCTTCAGGCTGACTAACAAAGACTTTTTCTTGAAGATCACCATTCAGAAAAGCAGTTTTGACATCCATCTGGTAGATGATCATATTCTTGGTTGCGACATTGGCAATGAATATTCTGATGGCCTCTATTCGTGCAACTGGAGCAAACGATTCTTCAAAATCAATACCTTCCTCCTGACAATATCCCTTTGCAACTAACCGAGGCATTGTTTTTTAGTAACGTCACCATAATTTCATCAGCTTCACTTTTGTAAGATGCCACTTGGAGCGATAACCAAACATAGAATAGCGAGTACTAATTCCCTATAACTTCAAGTCGATCAAATTCGTGAATTTCATCTTGCATGGCTTGAAACCAGCAGTCTTCTATCACAGCCATTTTGAAGTTCTTGGGTTCGACTTTGGACAGTTCAGTATGGAAACAGCACCACAAAGCATCAGATGCTAACTGTTTCTGGTAGATACAAGACGAGAGGGATTTCCAACGATGTTATCAAGAGGGTGATCTTTGGTCCATTTTCTGAGATGATTTGGTGGTTGAGTAACTTGGTTAGGTTTCGTTGAATTAACATTCCCAGAAGATACTGTTGCGAACCAAGTTATTCTAATAATAGGGTTAATGAGAAGGATTTATAACATCATGATGATTGTGGGATCTTCGAGAGTGGGTTACTTCTGTATACCTTGATGTCTGACTGGAATGAAGCATATCTGATGTTGAATGAGACAGCACTTTAGACGGTGCAATCTTTGAGCAATCATTGTTAGACAAAGGTGGGTACATAGGTGGACAACTTGAGCGTTAACATCAGTATCAGAAGGTACTGGTTCATTGACGTCAAGATTTTCAAGTATTCATCAAACTTTGTTTGAAAAAACATCTCTAAGCTCTTATCGGTTTTATGAGCGAGCCCTGATTTAAGTTGTCCAGGGGTCATGATGATAGGCTCAAGGTCCTGACCTCATATGGAAACAGGGCTATTTTCTAATGCATCTCATCGAAATGTGAAAAAGAAGAAAAAAGAAAAAGAATTTAATAGTGTGGTAAAAGATGGAAGGAAACTGTGAAAAAAATTGGTTTCCATAATACGACGAGTACTCTTTGTTGTAGATTCATAGCCCTCTCGCAAGGAGCATACCCAACGAAAATCCAATGTCAGCTTTGGCTTGAAATTTACCTACATCTTCGCTATTCATTTTGTAGTGATAGCACAAAGCACCAAATATTTGGAGAAATGAAAGATCAGTCTTCTTAAACTGTACAAGCTCATACGGGGTTTGTTGTGACGAGTATGAATTAGTTATCGTTCTCTGGTGTACAAAGCAGGTTTAAAAAAAAAGGCTTACAGCATCCTGCCCAGAAAAACAAATTATGGCTTTGAGAATATCATCATTGTACGTGCTGCTTTACCACAAGTGTATGATTTCATCTTTCGACAACGCTGTTTTGTTGTGGATCCTCAGAACAGATATGATGAAATATGCCAACACCATTCATAGTATATACAGACATAACTTGGTTTGATGAATTCCGTTCCATATCTGTTCGGATGTATCTGACTGTCTAATTAAGAACAACCTGTATTAAGCTAAGAAAGTTGATGACAAACTCGGAGTTCATCCTTGATCTCAAAAACTTTACCCCAAGTAGAATCTTGAATAGTCATCCACGACAACGAAAATTGTATTTCTTCCCATTACTACTCTGGACTCTCATTGGACCACACATATTCCAAGTGAAGGGTATGAAGAACTCCATATTTGTGATTTAGATTTTTGGTTTGGGGAGAAACTTCTTGCTTTTTCCAAGTTGACAAGCCTTAGGCAAAGATGATCTTTCAAAACTTCAATCTTGGTAGATCCCCTCTAACAAGATCTGTCGAGCAAGATCATTGATTTGTACCAAAGATTAAGGTGGTTTAAACGACGATTCCATAACCATGATTTGGAACTTAAAGCTTTGGACAATAACATATTGGGAGAAGACGTTAATCATATCATCAATTAGGATATCATGTACAAATTGGTCAAATGGACTACCTTTAAGTAAGTCCGGGCACCATTAAAATCAAGAACAAAGTAAGTGTGCTTTCTGAGGCAACTTCAAGATCAGAACAACAAAATTACCCTACAGAAAAAGATTTGGTGTCCAAGTCCTTCCACGTAGTAACACTCTTGAGATCACACTGTCAAAAATAACATAATCTCTATATCCCATTAAGCTCGAAGTGAATCATTCCCGAATCTGACTGTCCCGAAAGAACCTTTCCACAAAGTTCTTGATCTTTGAACATTCCCCCGTCATATTTTTTGAACAGCATGAGTCCAATACCAAAGGATGACCTGTACGACCTACATTTGAAAACATTGAGTTTGGAGAGTTTGAATTACGGTTCCCCAATATTTATTGGGGACCTGTGGTTAGAAGAAAGAGTAGAAATTTTCACAGAAAGCTTAGTGAAAGGCACAATTCGCCCTAAGGCAAATTTCCCTTTCCATGGTTCCATGATAACCATAATTTAAGTTTCCTAAGGGTGTATTACATTCCTGTGGGTCTCCATGTAACCAATAATCCGCAAATGTTTGCCCGTTGCTTCCAAACCCGCTTGGATCTTTTCAAACTTTATCAAACAGCTTTGCCTTTTGGTTTTCCAAATCTGCTTCCCTTTTATTCAAGACAATTTTAAAAAACGATAGGGGTTGCATTCACTAGAACTCAAAATATTAATCAACACACATTTCGTAATTTTTCAGAGTTTAAACATTTGTTACACATTTTGCACACAAATCAGATTCAACATTAATTCACAACAACGCTTAGAGCTAATTTAGAATCAGCCTGATTTCACTTTTGTCCATAGCTGCTTATTTGTCCAAAGGTCGTCTTCTACATTTCTTCTTATTCTCACTCTTAGCAGGCAGGATCTATTTTCTTTGTTATTGCTTCTTAGGCTTGATCCGCTTGCTTCATAGTGGAAAGTGTTTAACGTCCTTGTAGAAGAAATCACAAGATAATTAGTCCGTTGAACATTCTGAGCACTTCGTGTCCTGTCTGTTAGTTCTAGATGAATGTTCCTATTTTTATCAACTAAAAAAAACTGCTTGTTCCTATTTACAGGGTTAGAGGGGCCATTTGTTATCTCTTTCATTGAAACTGTGGGCAAGTACCAATCATCACAGTAATTACCTAACAATTCTGAGATAGCTTTAGTGTATTGACAAGATATTGTAATGCCTTACTCTGTGGTTTAACTACCCTAGCTTCCTCTACAATCTCCTAACTGTTTCTACACTCACTCTCTCCTAAGAATGGTTGAAATAGTTTAAAATGAGCACTCCTATTGTTCTTAAGGGATGAGGTATGATTAACAACAATGCATACATGCCATGAGGCGTCAAGAACATTGGGTTGACAGAGTCACTAGGAAACAATACACTTTGGCTTCTCAATTGAGCCTTTAGACCTCTCAATTTTTCATTTAACATGGAAGATGTCTTTTCACTATTGTGAGCACGCGTAATCTTAATTGGAGTCATACAATTCCTTGTAATGTTGTTTGAACCTTTTCTAGTTCACTCTAACGCAATCTTTGTCAATAAGAGCAGTTGACATCTTTTAGCATTATAAGTCCACACCACTTCTGTCATTTTTCTTCCCCTTCTCTTTTTTTTTTCTTTTTTTCACATTAGCGCCTAGAGACATTCACGTCTCTAACCACGTTGTCTTTTTTCTTGAATCTGATGTTCGAGATTCTTGATCTTAAATAATGAGTTTCAAATCAAGAGCCCTCATGTGAGTTTGTGATTTGTTTAATAGCAAAACATTTTTGAAGATGTGAATACTTAATTGCAAATTTAGGTATTCCCTTTCAATTTTGAAATATTGTTTTGACTCAATAATGAACTTTAGACATTTCATGCTTCAAGATCTAGACAACGTGAATTTTTCCACATCATAACAACAGTTGATTCGACAAACAAATAGCATCAGATTCTCATTTTTCAATGATAAGGTTTTTCTTTACAATTTCATCACATTGCTTGTCCCAACAGAATTCTTGTCCACTTCAATTATCATTTGATCAAAATTTCATCCCTTACTTTAACTTCTTTAAAGAGTGGCCTTTTGAACACCTACAAAATGTTCTTTAAGAGTTTTGAAAAATGGAATAACTACAGTGGATGATATCATCTTTTGTTTTGCTCAAACCTCATTTCCCCTTCTGTAACACCTGTTTGGAGTGATTCTCTTTTTGAAGTGTTATCAAAGGCACACCACATAAAAAGTTGTGGATACATAAAGATTAATTTCACTTTGACTTTTAGTTGGAAAACTCTAGGGACAAGCTTGACAGGATATGGGTGAATACACGTCAATGCTGAAATAGGTTTGGAACTGAAGGTCGCCCGCCCTTTTTCCTGACATATGTCATCTATGGACCAAGAATAAATGTATCTGGGGTCAGATTTCTTTCTTTGTGGAGCAATAGGTTGCAAGAAGATTCTCCTTCGAGAATCAGTTGGGGGGCATCCGCATCTAACTTTATTTATTCCACACATAGAGGCTTGCAATTTTCAACAACATTCTTTTCTAGTTATCTCAGCTATCTCAACGAAGTATCCTCCTCTTAGTCATGTACAACAGTGGGTGGTAAATGATTGGAGGGTGACAGTACATGACCAATATACAGAGCAGACTGAGCTTGCATTGGCACGAATGAGACATAAGGGATTTTTGTAGCCTATTGCTACCTTGTCTTTTCATCGATAAAAACAATTTTGGTTTACATTACTTATGTGAACCGTTTGAACAGACTGATCCCTGTTTGTATAATATATTCTTCAATCTTATCTTTAGACCTTTTTATGTCTAAAAACTCTTCAAGTAATTGGTCTCTTTTTGTTTAAAATCCTTTTTCCAAAATGGTGTACTCTTCTGTCCTTTGACATATAATGGCCATGGTAGTAACTAATAGTATTTGTGCTGAATGAAGTTCTGATTTTAAAGAAGTTTCCTTTCTATTTCGGTCTGAGATAATTATTCTCATTTGTTCATCAATTTTTCGTTCTCTATCAGTTAATTCAAACCTACGGATTCAAACTTTGCCCTTTTTTGTCATACTCCCTGACCAGTTCCTTTATCTCGCAAGTTCAGAGGTCACTGATCTTTAACTACCATGGTCCTGCTTATTTGGCTATTCTACTTTTTACACCCTGTCATACATTCATCCGAGAATTGACATCAATGCATCATTTACGTACAGAAGATACATTACTTTTGTACAACAATATTCTTTCGTTGTCTTCCACATAAACGGAATAATCTTACTATCACTCGTATAGTCAGCATCAGATCAACAACGAAGATGTTGTGTCATTCGCTTTTGCAATCTCGTGTATTTATGATACTCATCCATATGGATCTACAAAGGTCTCATGATCTTGTAACCTTAAACGGAGTATCTTTTTCAAGAAGCGAGTCATATGATGGCCCCGGCTTCAGCGTAGATTCTATCTACAATTAGATTTTTACATGAACATGGTCAGTGTAAGTGGGACCCTCATCAACATCAGAGTCGAATGCATCACATTCATCGTCTTCAAAGACATGGTCCACATTGATTGCCAAATCATTCTCGGGTGAATCATCCATATCATCATCAAAGTTGTTAACATGTTCTCCTGCAAGAAACAATGATTGTTCTTCATCCAGTACTGTACCATTCACCTGGCTTAGCATTAGTAGCATCTTGTCCTATGAAGTATGTCTGAATCTTGAACACCTTTGGCCTTGACAATCTCGTTCTATGTGCCCTATAACCGTTTACAGTAGTATCACTTAGATGGTTGGCTTGACCAAGATTAATAATGCCTCCTCCTGTTTCTGACTCCTACACATTCCCGATCTACAACATTTGCCCTTTGCATTGTTTCTTGAAATGGTCTTCCCATGATTAATGTCGCATCGTACTTCCACGGACCATCTTGAACCAACAACTCTGCCATTTGGAACCTGTAGCTTTGTTCCTTGCATTAGATTACGTTGTCTAAAGTTGATTGTTTATTTGAGGAAGATGTGATTTATAACGATTAAGTGAGGAAGGCAAGTGAGTTGGATAAACTTTCAATCAAGGTTTCTGTTGTAGAACTTCTGAGTCCTGTTGAAAGTTGTCAGCAATAGATGGTTCATTTAAGGATAGAGGGAGACTTGGATGAATGTGTTGGAGTACTGCAGAACTGAGGCATTCGACACTATGCCAAAGGATCATTAGATGTGTTGAATGAACCGCGCCATCAATCATTCTTTTCTCATTAGCATGCACCTCAATTTTCTATCAAGTAAGCATACAGCTGATCAAAGTTAGACTCTTTCAAACCCTGTTAAGTTTGACTTCAATTATGAATCTACTCCACTCAGGTAACATGTTGTTCACAAACTTTGAGTTAAGCTGCATCCTGGGCATGGTCATGCTTTGGATGTTTCACATGTACATTAATACTTCATAAACCTAAACATATATCCTTGAATGGTTTTCCTTTGAATTTGAGACCGAAGTGTTCAAATTCATCAGTATAATGAGATTCCCTGTCATCCTTTGTTAACACAAGAACCTGCCAGAATCATCTTACTAAATTCCTAAATGTCTTTGGCGTCCAGTATAGGTGTTGAGGAGTGAGTAGATGTCTTGTTTGTATAACCTTGAAGTAGGATATTTGTTGCATGAATGTCAGCGTTATACCTCTCCTTTTCTTTAGCTGAAAGGTCATTAAGGACTCTAGCACGTACTAGACCTTGTTGAACTGCACCCTCAGTTCCTGCAGCAATAACATCTGAGACTGTTCCCATATGAAATGGACCTTCATTAATGGACTTCATTATATTCTCTCCATTATCCTTTCCCAGACAGTACAGACGTATACGTTGTTGCCAAGATTCAAAGTCTGTTCTATCAAGCATTGTGAGCGTGTAATCAGAACCGGGCACACTTGGATTATATTCTGAATACTAGATCTTTTTTACTTATGATAAGATATGTTTATGTATCGATCAATGATTAGTGAGTATACGTTAAAAGTGGTGAGATTAACGTATTTGTTTTTGTTATGGTGATATTAAGTCCCAAGTTTGAATAACTTCCAAAGTGTTCAAACAGTTGCTCAACTCGCTGCTAGATTAGCAACTCGCCGCGATGAAATAAAAGCAATCCGCCGCTGGTTTAGTAAGGCAAACCACCGTTTGTAATTTTAAGCAACCCGTCGTAGCTTCTTTTAGATATTTGCAATTAAAATATTCAAACCGCTGTCAACCTGTTCAACCAGCTGCCTATTACAATAAAGCAAACGACCGTATGAACAACTCGCCTCGATGTTAAGCAACTCGCCGCCAAAGCAACCCGCCGTGTGTTAGACAGTTGGTCACCTACTAAATAAAATATTTTATTTAAGCAAACCGCCGTGAAGAAATTCTGGCAAACCTCCACGAAGAACAACGACTTTTATCACACAAAATCACTTATAAATCACCATTTTGAACGATTTTGCTTGATTTCTTTTGCACAACATAGTACCACAAGGCAATAGCAACTAGAAACACCCAAACTTTAACATTACAAACATCAAAATTCGGAGAACTTAAAAAACGAGCTAGGAGCCTTCTGTAACGCCCCGACCCAAA
This sequence comes from Tanacetum coccineum, assembly GCA_026074375.1. NCBI lineage: Eukaryota > Viridiplantae > Streptophyta > Magnoliopsida > Asterales > Asteraceae > Tanacetum > Tanacetum coccineum. The sequence continues at coordinate 13,738 of BQNB010066675.1, forward strand.
AGGGTAGAAGTATTACAAATATGGTGTGACATCAAAAGCATTCATAATCATAATACAAGCATAAACAGCGGAAGTCTTAAATAAATAACCAAAGGATAATAAGTCAACACGACTTAAGGTACATAAGTTCTCAAAGGACAGACATATCCAAACGAAATAACTGAAATAACGAACGTCTTGAAAAGAAATAATTCATATATCAAAACTAAGCTTTCTAGGGTAAGTCCACACTCAGCACTCATAACCTGAAAGCAACCCAGCTCCTAGGCATAGATACTGCCGCAGTAAAAGAAAGTGCGGCTGAGAGCTTACAAACCGATTGAACAGATATATATAAATCGATATGCAAAAGATAACGTAACACCCAAAGATACGATATAAGGAACAAAGGATATCACAATACATGATCAAAAGGAATAAAAATATAATGTAAGACCAAATCATAAGTCAATTTCTAGTGGAATTAAGAATAAATCAGGAAATCGAATTCACTCAATTACCAAGCCCAAAAAATCATATCATAGTAACCATGAGTCGCGAACTCCAAATTTGTGAAAGACGTGGCATGCACCCAAACATCAGTCACCAATATACCTATATCAATAATGTCATAATCCATTGAATACAAAACAAATCTAGGATGCATCCCATAAAATCGCCCCTTAAACAAATAATAATCTTCAAATGCACATATAATATCATATGGGGACGGCGTGAGAATCACATCACTCACCACATGATTCCCAGCCAGAAAAACGGTGCATCCAATGACACGACCATATTACCTCATGGCTAGGAAACAAATAGTGGCTGGGTGCTCAACTGAAGGGTTTCGCAAGCAAGACATATCAAAGTTCATTCAAAGGATCATAGCATAGGTACAATGTCAAAGTTCAAATAATCAAAGGGTAGCGCATAGCAGGGTTCGGATAGAACATAATAACAGATCATATAAGAAAACCGAGATAAAAGGCTCAGAGCAAATGTAGCAATTCACATAAGAAATCAAAGATAGAGAGGAATATGTCATGAGAAACCTTAATGATAAGGTCAGAATATCTGTACGAATAACGAAACAAATGAAAGTACTACTTAATCATAGTAATAGTAAATCGAGTAGGTGTCAAGAAAATCCGCCGTACCTTATTCCGAAAGCACAATCAATAACCAAAGAAAACACCCGGAATATCAAAATCACTCCCGCCTTGACCGAACCTAAAAGAAAATGATGAATTTGAATTTACAAACCATTCAATTAAGTTAAACTTTCTATTTTTAGTAACTTTCCATTTTTAGTAACCTTCCCTTTTTTAGTAAACTTTCCCATTTTAGTAACTTTCTATTTTAGTAAGTTCTATTTTAATAAGTTTTCCAACATTAGAAATATTCAATCATTTGAGATTCATTAAGTATTTGAATAGCTTAGGACTTAATATGTCAACCTTACATAGTTTAGGTTAAATATAACAACTTCCATAATTTAGGGGATTTAAGATGCAAAATCAACCAATTTTCAAGTTAAATAGGGTAATAAATCAAAGTTCACATTTATTCAGATTAACCTTCCTTTCTTAGTTACTAGTCAAACCCTTATTTATACAATTTACATATTTAGCCTTTTTTGGTATAATTTTATTAATTACACATTATCTTTAATTATCCATAATTACAAAACAAGCCCTTATAGATTAAATTATGACAAAATCATATTTTATACATTAAATACTAACCAAACCTTATACTTTTCATAATTTACAATTTCAGTCCCTCTATTTTAATTAATTAATTTCTAATTACTTAATATATGTAATTAACCCTTTTAATCCAAAATAATATCAAAATGACATTTTATACCCCCCATATTATTTTATACAGAATATATTAAATATAATAACATGTCTAAAATAGACCCCATAGTTTTAGAAATTATAATTCAAGTCCTTATACTTTAAAATCATAATTCGGCTAACAAATAAATTCACAAAACCCTAATTAAATCTCTCCTAATCACAAACATAATTATTTCCCAATCATTGGCATTAATTACACCTGGAAAAAATAGAAAAACCCTAACCCTAATTTTATTCTTTCCTTTTTCCTTATTTTCGAAATCGGCAAACACAAGTAAATCTCCAATAATTATTTAGAATCACTTCCAAATTTTTTTCCAACAATTTTTAGTTATATGGTTTAGATATATAAAAACCTTATAAAAACATAAAATCAAATGTACAAAATTGTTTTTAGGCCGAATTTCATAATTACCTAGACATTTGGTTTCGAATATGATTTAATTTATAAAATCAAATAAAATGCATGAACAATTTTTCCAGGTATATTATGGATAATATGATGAAAATGAGATATAAAAATACTTGATTGAAAAATCCTTGATGATTTTTATGATTAATAGAACCTCGGTTGCTAAATTCGAAGCTAAATAATAACCACGATCGAACCGAAGACCACCACAAACTTCCACTATTTTTCCCACACTACTTGACCTTCAAATCACCTTATAAAAATAGTGCAAGCCCTTGGAAAAATTCTATGCCGCCACTTTTGGTTTTATTAGGGTTTCGGGATCTTGTTTTTTTAGGATTTATCAAATGAAAATGAATAAAAGAGTTATAATAGGAATATGCCGAGTTTAGGGGCTTACAAAATGAGTTTAAATCATATTATAAGACTTGCCAATTTATTTAGTATTTATCCTATTTTATTTAGCTTAATTTGTAAAGTTATAATTAAATAAATATTAACTAATTTCGGCAAAAGTATACATATATAAATATTAATTATTTTCTTATATAACATAAGGTATTTTAAATCTTACAAAATTTCATAATTGTCATATATTGTATTTGTAGGTCCTTATTAACAGGATCTCAATGAGCCTTAAACGACTTATAGTCCTTTGAATAAATCCAAAGAAACTATGAGAGACAATAACTGAGAATACAAATATTGACGCGGAATATCAATATCTATACCAAGATGAACACAAGAACGAATATACTAAACTTGCTATTACTATTACTATTTGATTGTGAATTCTCAATCAACTCATATGTTTACAATACTATTCTATGTTCCTTTTATAAGTTAAAGGAACCCTAAACGCGTTAAGAGATAATGCTTATCTCTTCCTAGATTAACGCTAATTGATAACTATTACTATAATTACAAACAGACTTAACTGTCTGACCAAACAGTATTAACTATAATATTGTCAGACTTAAGTTAATGCTGGCAGACTTAACTTGCTCTACCAGACTTAACTTCTAAACTAACAGTACTAACTATTTCTATCAGTACTAACTAACACTAACAGACTATAACTTTAATACTAAACAGTATTAAGTGCAGTTAACAATAGTTTTCCTAACAATCCACCCTAACTTGATTCTTCATCTCATGAACTTCAAGTTTTCTTTTACATTTGCTTCCACTTTGGGGCTGTCAAGAAGGACTTTCTTGACTTATGTCTTCAAAAATTCAATCTTAAACTCTTCAAATCTTTGACAGCAACTAGTCTTCATACACACACAAATCTTGACTGCAACAAAAAATAGTTTTTGGCAAACTACCAGCCATAACGGAATTTGTTGTAGCCTTTACATGAGCCGTTGCTATGGACTAGTCAATGTTTATGTTAGTAAGTCCATGGTAGCACTGGATAACCATATGATTTTGAGCAAATCATCCAGCTATACACGGAATTGATAACTCTTTACCAGCTAGCAGTTTGCTCTGGAAGTAACCATGCTTCATATAAATACTTAATTGTGCAATAATACCATACAATTTTTTGGTAAATTGTCAAACACATCGAATATGGATTTGCAAGTCTTTACCATAAAGCATAATCTTATGACTAGTTATGGTTTTTCCACAGCCTTTACCACACAAGCCATAAACTTGTGGGCTAGCCCAACTCTTCAACTTTAACAGATATGGTGAGTTTGAAAACATGACAACTTATTTGCAAGTTGTCAACCATAGAACGAGATTTGAGAATGTCTTTACCAAGAGCACATGCTCCTGAACTAGCCAGTCCTTATGTTGGTTAGACATGGTGAACTGATAACCGTTTTGATGTGGTTAGATCATATCACCTTCACCGAAGTGTTATCCTTCTCAACTCTATCCTAGGACTTTCAACCCTCCACATGTTTCCCAGTTACTTTCTAATGCCTTCTTGATTTTTTTTTTCCATCAGTTATAACAATCTATAGCAGTCTGTACAATCATCTTTTCCGCCAAAAGCTTCATTTACGACATGTTTACATACTCAGCAGAAAGTGGATATTTTTACTATCATTCAAAAATTAAACATCCATAGATTCTAAAGTTCAAGACAAAGTACCTACTATATCAAGTATCTCCAACTTACAATCTTTTGTTGTTCTATCTCACTCCATATAGAATCTGTGCTTAGAGGTTCTTCAAACATAATTCTTAAACATTTCCATAAACCTTTCTCTAACTTATCCTCAGGCCCATCCAATCCATATCTATTCATACATCCTGTACAACTCAATAAGGTCATACCCATATATAGATTTTAACAACTAGCTCCAAATATTAATGATACTAAAATCAGTACCAACTTCTCTAACAATTTGGTTATACTCCTTTTTCTCTTGTTTAATTAACTTATAATAGCCGCACTAGGTGTTTTCTGGCTACAGAACAGGATCAAAGGAGTTTTCAGTAACTGTGTTAGCCTCTTCTTAGGCTCATCAACCTTATTTTGAATCAAACAGAGACATTCTCATCCATACTTGTATGCATACCTTTTCTGGCTATTTGTTTACTTCTCTTGAAGCTTCTTTGTTGGTTCATCATCTTTGCATCAGCCTTCTTGTCTTCTTTCAGTCTCTTGGAGTTCTTTGTTTGAAGCTCTTCACCAAAATCTTTCAAGCTATCTTTATGGATATCAAAACTTATTGGAGCAAAAGAATCAATCTGTTTTAATAAGCTTGTCATACCTTCTTTGACTTCTTCAAAGCTTAACTTCCCTCAGCTGATTTAACTTCCAATGACCCTTGATTCTTTAAGTAAGTTCATCATGTACAGTCTTTAGGCTTTGATTGGTACATGGCTTGTTCCTTTTTGCCCTTTGGCATTTCTTCAGCAAAGAACTTCCTTCTTCTTTGATCACAAGGGCCACCATTTTTCTTAGCAAAGTCTCTCCTTGAAGTTCACTTCCAGCATGCTCTTTGACAACTCTGCTTGGCTTCAAGTTTGCTCTAATCAAGTCCAATCTTCATTTGTATGTGTTGAGCTCCTCAAATTGGAACATTAACTTTTCTTTTCTTCTGTTGCTAGCAAGTCTACTCTCTTCTTCTGCAATCCCTTTTTGCTAGAAAGCAGCATCCAAAGAATTTTGCTCAAGACCTCCTCTTTCTTTGTAAGGATCCAATCTTATTGCTTCTGCAAGGCTGCTTCTTCTTGTAAGATTTGTCCTTTTCTTTTTGAGTTTCTTCATCACTGAGCATTAGAGCTATTCTCCCTTCTCTTTGTCCTTTATTTTCACCAGCAGTACTGTCTTGCTCAATAACAGTATTAAGTTCAATACTACCAGTATTAAGTTTACTAGCAGTATTAACTTCAATACTAGCAGCATTAACCTCTTCAGCAGTATTAATCTTGTCAGCAGTATTAATCTTGTCAGCACCAGTATTATCTTCCTGAAAGTCCAAGCTTGAGACTACTTTCTTGCCTGTAGACACTTTTCTTCTCTTGTACCTCCTTCCTTTGTCAATTGACCTTGACTTTAAAGAGGCAACCTTTGAGAGAGTTTTGGCTGCTTCAAGAGTGTTTGGGCTTATTTCTTCCTTCGTATGTTCCCCTGAAGCATGTGCCTTTGTTGTAGGAGGTGTAACCAGTCCTTGTTTTGAAGAATCTTGAGGGTCAGCTTGACTTTTCCTCCCCTGAGCCTCAGGTTCTTCATCCTCTGAATCAGTCAAAACTAAATTCCTCCTCTTAAGAAACCCTTCCAATTTCTTCACCTTCTTGACGAGCTTCACTATTGCATTTCCCATGGTTAGCTTGGTTTGTCGAAGATCCAATTCCAGGCTATCTATTCGTGAAATCAACTTGGGAACTGTTTGAAGCAAATCATCTGTAGGCATGTGACTTGGAGCCTTGTGCTGAGATGAGTGAGAAAGTAATGGTGGGCAGGAGAGTGGCTCCTCATAGATGTTCTCAACTGTTGGAGTTCATCAGTCACAAAGTGTGGTGGTGTGTTGGTGATTTATGTGATGGACTAGTGGTAGTGTGGTGTGGAATAGTTGTTGTGTTGGTGGATGGAAAGTGGTAGGTTGGAGGTGATGGAATCGGGTGAGAGTGTTGGTGATGGTTTGGGTTTGAGCTTGAGCATCATGTCCTTTTCCAGTAATAGGTCAGTATCAACAAGCAACAAAGAAGGCATAAAGGTCATTTGGTGCCCCTTGAAACCCCCTTTTCACATATTTCTAAATACTTTTGGTCAGGCTTACTGATAGATAATGGGTGTTTGTTTTCTGTATTGAATATTCAAAATTAATTGCAGAAAATGGGGATACTCGAATAACTTTTTCTTGTTCTTCAATTGGCCATCATACCATCAAAAAATGAGTTTTGAAAAAATATAAACTCTAACAGTGGAGAACAGTATCAAAGCATTAAGCAATAATTCTACCAAAATTGATCCCATCACACACTTTTAGAGCTTATAACATTGGCAAAAGATGATGGACCAAAAATCGCCAATGTGGTGTAAAAAACTTTTCCAAAAGGTAAAAGTTTCCCATCAGAAGGATACCCTATTTGACCCATTCTGAAAAAGGTCATCATAGGTTAACATAAAATCCTGTGGCGTCATCTAATGAAGTGAATCCCTAATTGACGCAACAAGAGATTAAGTACCATTGGTATCAACTGTTCAATTAATTTCTATAGCTCCATCTTCTCTAGTAGGTTGCAACATCACTCAACTGCCCAAAATTGTTTCACAAGAGAATCATAGATAGGTGGATTAGCTGTCAAAGCATACCTGCGGTTGGAACCTCAAAGAAAGTCCACTATCTCCGCAAACCCTGCACTCTCGTTAGGCTTGCACAAAAACCCTACTTGATTGTGCTTGTCACAATAATTCAATTGAGCCATGTGACACCCGTATTACACCGTAGTTTATGAATATAATAAAATAGTAGATGCTATTTCATCATCTATCCGAGATCCAAATCCATCCAAAAACAAATCCACAAACGAACCACAATTCTGATTTATCAAAGCAGTGAAATCCCTAAAAGTTAGGGTTTCCATTCTTTAAGCAAATCCATTCAGAATAGACGAACCAGTATTAACAATTTACACTACCAGACTTAATTTGGTCAAACAGAATTAATTTAGAGTCAACCCGAATTAATTCTTTTTCAACCAGAATTAACACACTCCTCCTTTGCATCCAAGCTATGCCTGCAAAAATTTGACTAAAACAAAGAAAAACATATTGCAAAAATTTGTATAGACAGAATTAAGGAAAAGCGAACTACCCGAATTAACTCTACTTAACTACCAGTATTAACCTAACAGTATTAATGTGACACACTACCAGTATTAACCTGCCAGTGTTAATATGACACCTAACTTAAATACCAGGATTAAAAATTACTAACTAACAGTATTAATATTACTTAGCTACCAGAATTAACAAACTATACATCTAAGCCTCCCCTTAAATGTTGCTATGGGTTGATCATACCAATGCTAACCACCAAGTAATTAAACCGTGGTCCATCAAATGGTTTGGTCAACAAGTCAGCTACATTTAAGTCGGTGTGAATTTTCTCCACACTTATGAGCTTCTTCTCATAACAATCTCTGATGAAGTGGTGACGAATCTCAATGTGTTTGGTCTTAGAATGATAGACTGGGTTCTTCACAATGCAGATTGTGCTTTCATTATCAATGTGGATTTTGGTATTCATGAAGTTGAAACCATAGTCCAACAATTGATTTTGAACCCACAACACTTGTCCACAGCAATTTGCAGCAGCTACATATTCAGCTTCAGTTGTTGAAGTGGCTACAATAGTCTGTTTCTTACATTGCCATGAGATAAGTCTTTGACCAAGAAATTGACAACCACCTGTTGTGGATTTCCTGTCAAGGTTGGAACCACCATAGTCACTATCAGAGAATGCTTCCAAATCAAGGGGTGATTCCCTAGGATACCATAATCCCAAGTTTGGTTTGCCCTTGAGGTACTTGAAGATCCTCTTGACAGCATTGAGATGAGAAGTCTTTGGAGTTACCTGAAAACGTGAACAAACACATACTGCATACATAATATCAGGTCTAGAAGCAGTTAAGTACATGAGGGAACCTATCATAGATCTGTACAAGTGTACATCTACATCAAAAGCTTCCTCATCCTTTGTCAAAGGCAACTTGGTCTCCATGGGAGTGATGGCAGCTTTGACATTCACAAGATCAAATTTCTTGAGTATCTCAGCTACATACTTGTCTTGAGATATGAAGATGCCTTCCTTGTTCTGCTTGACTTGTAGACCTAAAAAGAATGTAAGTTCACCCATGGAACTCATTTGAAATCTGCTTTGCATCAAAGCTTCAAACTCATCACACCAAGACTTGTTGGTAGACCCAAAAATGATATCATCAACATACACTTGAACCAACATGATATCCTTTTTGTTTCTTCTAATGAATAAAGTCTTGTCAATGGTGCCCCTCTTGTATCCATGCTTCTCTAGGAATGTTGACAAAGTAGCATACCAAGCTCTAGGGGCTTGGTGCAATCCATACAAAGCTTTGACCACCTTATAAACCTTTGTAGGATGATCAGGATCAACAAAACCAGGAGGTTGTGAGACATAGACCTCTTCATCAATAGTGCCATACAGAAAAGCACTTTTAACATCCATTTGATAGACTATGAACCTCATAAATGAGGCAAAGGCCAAAAACAACCTGATAGCTTCTATTCTTGCTACAGGAGCAAAAACCTCATCATAGTCAATCCCTTCTTCTTGCCTATGACCTTGAGCTACCAGTCTTGCTTTGTTTCTGACAACTACTCCCCTCTCATCCTTCTTGTTCTTGTATACCCATTTAGTACCTATCACCTTAGCACCATTGGGTAAATCAACTAAGATCCATACTTGTTAGAGCTTGAACTGCAACAGTTCTTCCTGCATAGCTTCCACCCAGCTTTCATCTTCAAGGGCTTCTGAGACTTTCCTTGGTTCAGATTGAGATAGAAAGCAAGCAAAAAGACAATGTTGTTGATCTTTATGATTGCTTCTTTGCTGTGCTTGTATGTGGCTCACTAGAGCATGAGCTTCAGTGATCTTCTTGAGAGAGCTTCTAGTCTGAACAGGTGTATTGGGATCTCCAAGGATTTTACTTTGAGGATGAGCATTGTGAATCCTCAGAGTATGGTTTGTACTGACATCTACCTCATCTGGTAGATTGTTGAAATCAGTAATAATCCCATCATCATCATAAGAAGCCTTTTCAAAAATACCTTCACTTGATTTATCAATAAAAACCTTATTTCATGCAATCTCAACATCATCTGCATCAGAGAATACCTCTTCTTCATGATCAGCACTAGGAGAGATAAGCTTTCAAAATGCAGCATATCTTTTCTCAAAACCAGTATTAAGATTACTCCACTACCAGTATTAAACAGGTATAAGACATGGTAGTCTGTTCAGTACTGTCCTAAGTGCTTCAAAGCAAGAGCATCCAGTTCTTTTCTAAAGGTCATAACACAGTGGAATAATAATTAAGAACAAGATCAAAGTTACTAATAAGGTTTTCTTTATTAAACATAATAAAGAAACTACTATTACTACTACACTACACACGCTCTATGCGTTTCTTAGACTCTCATTGGAGAAGTCTGCTATGAATGGATACCTCTAACCTAGACGCCTACCCTCTTTATATAATAGAGGGAGTAGGGTTTACAAGACAAGATAAGATCAATCTTATTTAACCAGTCTTCAATCATCATAAATACTATTTGACTTATTTAACCAGTCTTCAATCATCATAAATACTATTTGACCAGTCTTCAATCATCATTAAATACTATTTGACCAGTCTTCAATCAGCATTAATGTTGATCTTTATCTTTTAGCTGAGCATTAAATACTGTTTGACTAATCTTCAATCAGCATTAATGTTATTCCAGCTTTGTCTTGTAGGTCTTCCATCTTTAATATGTTTTGTCATAATCAACTCAAATTATAATTCCCAACATTGCTTAGCTCGTAAAGGGCTTAGTTGTATTGAATAAATCCAAGACAACTATAATAGAAACTTTAATTGAATATATAAAAGACTATGCAGAATCTAGTCTATGATATTAAGAACAATAAACAATGAAACAATAATAATTAAGATTGTATAATACCAAACCTTAAGCCTCAATATATTAATACGAACACTCTTGATAGTGTTAGGGTTATACAAAACCTTGAAGCTATAAACGACTGTATATATTTCAAACTACATGCCCTAGGACCTCCTTTTATACACCAAGGAGTCCTACATGGCTTACAATATATTCCTAAATTATCATGATCTTCTAAACAAATAACTTATACATATCTTTTACCAAAATATCTCATACTTATCCCGTAAGTAATCTTGATAAGCAATCTTCATCTTTATCCTTATGACAGTAGAAACTCTTCTAGCAGTTGTAATCTTTTAGCAGTTGTAACTTTCATACCAGCAGCATTAACTTTTGTATAAGCAGCACTAACTGTGTACAAACAGTAGTAACTACTTAGAATTTTTTTTAATTCTTCACTGGCAGTACTAAGTTACACTAGCAGTACTAATGTATACTAGAAGTACTAAGTTACACTAACAGTAGTAACTTTTATACTAGCAGTATTAACTAGTTAGTAGGATTTCTTCTAAGTCTCTAAGCAGTCTTAACTTTCATTAGCAGTAGTAATATACACAAGCAGTAGTAACTAACAGTACTTAACTACTTAGCATATTACTAACAACACTAAGTTATGCTTGACAACAGTAATTCTAACCTTAGCAGTATTAACTCTAAGCAGTTTTTTAATCCCAACATCATAGGACTAGTACCTAACCTAACCACTTTATGACTTCAGAATCGTCGTGAGTTAAGATGTTGTTGCGTATAAGATCGTAACCATAAAACCTTTTTCGAAGAGCACATTTTAAGTCGTTTAGATCACTTATTATTTTTAAAATCACTTTTTAATTACATTTCTCCCCTTATTTTAAATACTAATGCACTTAGTTTTAGAAATACCAGGTGATTAAAATTTGTCATGAAAATTCTATGGAGAAAACTTTTATAATTAGCATGCCGAAACAGTTTTCAGTTTGCTCCCCCTCAATTTTACATATGTTTGACACCAAAAAAAATGATACCAAGTTGTAAAATAACTATAAAATTAAGGGTTAGCATTATTGAGCACACAATTTTGAAATATCATGAATTGTCATTGAAGAATTCTTGAAAAATTATACTCAACCACTAAATTATCTTATAACTAAGCTATTGAGTAGTCATTATTATTACAAATTTGTTATTAAAAGATTTTTGATAATGTTTTTAATACATAAGAATTGTCATGAGATGATGTATCCAAAATCATTAAAACTTTATTTTTCGAAAAACTCCCCCTCAAACATTAACTCATTTTAAAAATGACACCAATTGTAAAAGAATTGTCTTGTAAAACTTTATGAGGGATAGAGTGTTGAACACACAATTTTGAAAGATTATGAATCGTCAGTGAGAAACTCTTGAAAAATTATGTTCAACTTTTTTGAAAAACATCATGTTAGAAGACTTCTCTTCTAACGCTAAGGATAAGTGCACTGAAACGTACACTCTCCTTTGTCGTTCGGGTCCGAGTTGCAATCTGAGAGTGATTACAAGTCATAAAGAAAATTAGAAATGACATGTTTTAAAATCATTTGAACTCTTGTTCGAACTTCATTTACACGCTTGTGTCAATATTAATCGACATTTCTAGGTACGTAAATGTTATCGATTCCAAGAGACATGTCGAGAAGATTCTTTTTAGAAATTTTTGATTTTTTGATTTTGTATTTTCTTTTTGAAATTTTATATTTTTGTATTTGTTTTTATATGTTTTATATTTTTGTATATTTTTTTTCTTAAAAATATTTACAAGTCGATGTTTGATGAATTATCAAGCAAAATGGTTTGCCAAAACCTCCAGTTCTGCTGGAGTCAAACATCTCATACCAATTCGTCTGACAAGATACCGAAACCTATCTTCGGGTAAGGCTTTAGTAAACATATCAGCTAATTGGTATTCAGTTCTGACAAAGTACAATTCAATTATACCCCGTTTTCAACCTGTTCCTTTGATGAAATGACCATCGAGTATGATGTGCTGGTACTGGTATGCCTGCACGGGTTGCATGAGATGGTTATGGCTGATTGAGAGTCGCAATACAACGGTATTTTGTTATAGTTGAAGCCATAATCCTTAAGCTGTGTTCTTATCCACATTACTTGAGCACAACTTGCAGATAATGCCCACGTTACCAGGCCTCTGCTGATGACATTTGTCAGTGCAGGTCCTGCTTCTATGACATCCACTGACTAACTTAACACCTAGGATTAATCTCCAAAGTGCTTTTTTGCAGAGTAATCAATGCATCCAGCATGGTCGACATCTAAAAAAGCTGTTAGTTCAAAGCCAGAATCCTTCGGATACCAGAGTCCCATGTTAATGGTACCCCTCAAGTATCGAAAGATCCTTTTAACCTCTTTGAGGTGTTTTTCAGTCGGTCTTGCTTGATATCTTGCACAATAACATACTGCTTGCACTATATCTGGTACTAGATGTCAGATACATGAGTGACCCGATTTTGCTACGGTAGTCAGTTTGGTCTACGAGTTTTCCACTCAAGTCTGCATCCAGTTTAGGTTTCATAGCCATTAGTGTACCAATGCTTTGACCTTTTTCCATACCATGTTTTTTAAGTATCTCTAAAGCGTACTTGGCCTGATTGATAAAGATACCTCGCGGGGATTGATGGATCTGAAGTCCTAAAAAGAATTTTATTTCCCCTATTAAGGACATCTCAAATCTACTGTGCATTAATTTTTCAAATTGTTTAGAAAATTTAGGGTTTGTGGATCAGAAAATAATGTCATCAACGTAAATTTGCACAAGTAGAATGTCCTCCCCGTATCTTATCGTGAATAGAGTCGGGTCAATTGTACCTTTAGTAAAACCTTTGGACATCAGGAAATTTGAGAGTTCATCATACCAGGCTCTTGGAGCTTGTTTTAATCCATATAGAGCTTTCCTTAAGCGGTAAACCATTTCTGGATGATCAGGGTCAATGAACCCATCTGGTTGTGCAACATAAACCTCCTCCTTAAGTGGACCATTAAGAAATGTTGTTTTCACGTCCATCTAAAAAATTGGAAAAGACTTGTGTGCAGCATAAGCGACAAAAATCCGAACAGCTTCCAAACGAGCAACTGAAGCAAATGATTCTTCGAAATCAATACCCTCTTCCTGAGCATAACCCTTAGCGACAAGTCGTGCCTTATTGTGAATTACATTTTGGTCTTCATCCTTTTTGTTCTTCCATAACCACTTTAGCTTGATTACATTCTTGCCAAAGGGTTTGTCAACGAGTTCCCAGACTTGGAGTCTGTCAAACTGATGAAACTCTTCTTGCATTGCCTCTATCCATGCAGAATCAGCCATTTCCTCCTTAATGGTTTTCAGTTCAGCAGTACTCACGGTGAGTGCGAACATACACATTTCAGGACCTCTTGCAAGTTGTCGTCTTGTTTGCACTGGCTTTGATGGATTTCCACGAACTTGAGTTAACGGGTGATCTTTTGTCCATCGGTATTCGGAATTTTATGGTTGATTAAAGGTATGCATATTTGAATTATCAATATTGTATGAGGAAGACTCAGCAACTTCTCGTACCGATGTATAGAAAGGATTGATAAATTCAGCTTGTTGAACATGTGTATCTTCTTCTTGATTATTGTTGATTATTGTTGTTTGCCTAATGATAACTAGTGTAATTCCGTATAAGTCTATATATTTTAAGGCTAACAGTGTCTAATTAATTTTCTCAAAAATCAAGTTTTCCAAGAAACAAATAGCAGGTCACAATGAACATGTATTAGGCATGTAATTAATAGACCGGTTTTAACATCATCTTTCTCTCTAAGTATTAGTCCATATTGCATACATATTAGGCATGTAAACGAGTAATCAAATAAACAATTATGCACATAAGCAGACGAATACAAAAGATGACATTAAATAAAAACAAGTAAACATGTAGTGTATCCGAGTTCTTATACGAGACTTCCCCAATTGGAGAACCATAAGACCCTCACTAGGTTTTTATCAATGTGCCTAGATCGCCCCATTCATCACAAGAAGTAATTGAGTGGGTCTTATGGTCGAAAAAAGGAAACAAACATCAAACTAAATATTTAAAGATCGAGTTTTCAAAAATAAAAGATTTTATTACCATAACTAAAAATCAAGATCTTTTAGATATATAATGTGATTTACTTTCCAAAATAATCATTAATAAAAAAGGAAACAAATCTATTAAATTAACAATTTAATTTTAATTCATTTTTAACCTATATTAACAACTAATAATTTTCAAGATCTAGATCTACTATATTTTATTAGTTACAGGAAGGATTTGCATAATCTTTGCCATATTTTACTAGTAAAACAAAAATAAAATAATAACACAGCAGATCAAGTATATGTTTTAACATTAGGCATGTAAACTAGGCGTGAATATTAAAACTAAACGTGTAACCCCTAATGCCAAAACGAGTTGGCCGTGATGCCACTGTTGGGATTTAACAAACTAGGTAACTAGTTTAGCTACGAGTACGCAGCGGGTATATCTAGTTTTAGCATATAGATTAACACACAAATTAAACAAGTAATATACTAACCTTTTGTTTATTGATAAAAATCAATAAACGATATAGATCTTGATCTTGAAAACGTAGTGATTAAGTTACCACCTCTACGGTTGCTCACACAATCACGTCAACGGAATACGCCAAGCTGTCTAGACTTGACTTCACAAACCAATCACCACCTTGTGTTAAACCGATTACCAAACACACCCTTGTGAGTTCTTGAGCTAATTGAACCAAGCAAAAACCCTAATTAGGGTTTGTACCAAAACCCTAATTCTTGTAACCTTTAAACCGTAAACCTTTGAAAAGGTTATGCATTGCGTCGAGCTAGGAGGAACACCAAAACTAACACCACGTGTAGATCTATAATCGTCAAGTAAGGGGGATGAATAAACCAAAAACCCTAAAGGGTTTAGGTCGATTTGGTTTGAAGTGGAAGAACCGAAAACCCTAAAAGAGTTTTAGGGTTTCGGTTAGGATTTTGGGGAAGAACCGAAATCCCATAAAAGGGAAATTAGGTCGATTTAAGGGGGAGGAGGGAGCACTGATTTCTAGGTGTTTAGGGTTTGTGATGAATGATAAATGAGGTTTAGGGTGGGGGTTTATATAGGCACCTAACCCTAAAGCTTTTGGAACAAGATAAGTAACTTTTCCATATTTATCACAAATCTCCTCCTACCTTTTTCCTCTCCTATAGCCGACCAAACACCCCTCTAGAAGCATCTTGGGAGTCGGCCAAATAAGGCCTCCCTTATGGTTTGGGTTTTATCTAGTTTTGTTATATTTAATATATCCGTTAAATTAGTTAAACAAGTAACGTAATTAACGACTATTTAAATATTTATTTCGTGAAGTAATAAAATGTATTCTTCGTGTATTAACGTGTGTGCCCCCAATAGGCTCACGTATTTCTAATCGTATAACATGCGGATTCAACTACCATATTCCAACACATTCTAGTGTTGCAGATAGGCCTTCTGTTTCACTTTTATGGTGCAGAGGAATTCTTTCACAAAAAGATGTACCATAAGGAAGGTGTCTGATATTGTAAAGGTAAATGGCATGGGTAAGCATAGCATGTTGTTTGGAATTGAGAGTGATGCAAGATGGCACATCATGGTCCTTTTAATGCTTTGCTAAGGAGGATAGGATGGATCTTCTTGTGGGTGTATGTTTGTGATGCCTACTTTCCTTTGTTGCTTTAATCATGATAGTGAGGTGTAGCTATTGTCTAATTTCTGTTTCAAAGCTGTAGGAAATGTAGCTAGGTTGGAAGAGCATGATGCCCTCTCTTAACATCATTTTGCCATTGTGAATGTTGGTTGAATGGTTTATGATGTTTTGAGAGTGCAAATGTAGTTATGAGTATATGGTGATCTTGGTGAATTAAGGTGAACCCCATTGATAAAGAATCTTGAATTGTCTCTGGTTTGTGGGATGCATCAGAGATAATTCTGCAGTGAATATCAGAGAACGAACTTCTGTGTTGTCCGACATAAGGATATCAGTTAGATTTCTTTGTATTGTCTTGTTTGAATGTACTTTGTATCAAGGAACAGGCATGTATGATTGTTTATTTGATGTGATCAGTTTTAGTAATTAATAAAATTGATCACCGTTCACCAAAAAAAGATATAACTATTGATGGAGATGACAAGTGAGCTAAAATTTGAGATTAATTTTTACAAAGTACAAGAAATAGAATTCGATTTTAAGAGATTATGAATGATTATTTCTAAAATGTCTTGTGCCTTTTGTTATCCAAACAAAGCATATATTTTATATAGCTTGCTTTTCTTTTAGAAGGTAAGTATAATCTTCTCATAAACGTGTGTGCGTTGCATATCAAACATCAAATGCTAATACTAACAATATCTTTAAAACTAAACTTTGCAAAATCCAAGTAGCTTCTGTTTATCTTATTAAACGTATTTGGTTAATGAGGTTTCTGGGATCTAAAACTTTATTTTCCTAAGTTAGCTTTTTCCTTGATCATAGGTTAACTTGTGGTTAGAGTGTTGACAAAGAGCCATATGTAAACATTGAATAAATTTCTTGATCTGTCTTTAGTAGGGATTTCTAGTAGTACCTAGCAATGTTTTATAACCCAGGTTGAGCCAGCCGCTTAAACCGTGAACTTGTCGAGTGACCAGAAGCTGGTTTTTTAGCAAATTACCTAGCTGAATCGTGAACTGTAAGCTTGACCAAATAAATTAAGAATCCAGTTCCTAAAACATTGGTACCTAGACATGGTTGGTGCTAAGACACTGTCCACAGATTACTCGAATAAATAAAAATCAAATGGGTAAAATGAGCTAAAAGTGATCTAACTGACCACTCAAAGGGTATGCACTTTCTACAACAATAAGTGTCCTAGTTCACTTCGATATGGGATCGCTTAAATTGACAATTATCAACTTTTCGGTCATCTTAATGACAATGATATTTTACCATTTATCCAAGTAGGTCAATAAGGTCGAGTCCACCACTATATGCACTCAATCTGGGCATACCCTATTCAACTGAATATGAAACTTAGATAGCTAGAGCTAGGAGGAAGGGGCCGTGAGGTAGGCTTCTAGTCAATCGATTAAGAGTTTAAGACTAGTTATTACTAAAAGACACTAGAGCGATGAACTGTGAGAGGAAGCAAGGGAAAGTTACTGCGCGAGGAAGTCAAGTGAAGGGAAGGATGAATTATATGCCTAACCTAATACAAGGAATGAACCAAATATTTGAAATTGGGGCCGAAGTCAGTCAGGCTACCATCTGTCGAGTAGATCCAGGCCTCCAGGGGGTGTCGAGTCCACCAAAAGACGTCCTCAAACAGGGAAAATCTATTGTCATGACCTATAGGAAGCTAGGAACAATAAACCAAGCATTCTAGCTTGGTCTGAAAGTGGATCATACCACAAGCTAAAAACCTGCGCGACCGCAAGTCAAAACCTAGTCACTTGTTCATGAACCTTGTTTTACCTATGCAGTTGGTGGTGTTTCATATTTTTCTTAAATTTTTACACAACACAACTTGCATACAAATATAATAATACAAAACTTATAGTAGAATCATAACTTTCGCACCACGTTAGTAAGTAACAAGCAATCTCTGTTTAAGCCTACAAAAATCACCAAGCTGCTCCCAACATCCGAAACGAATAGGGCCATGGTAGAGCCACGGAAGGGCTAATCATCCTTACAAGATTTGTATTTCATTTAAAAGTTATAGTTATTATAAGATCGTATAAGTTACATAATTTTCATTTCTAAAGAGAAAGGGTAAAATTTTGTAATTAATATGTAATCACCCCATCAAAATGTTCTTATCTCCACCATGGCCTTCGCCCCCCATACAAGGAATTAGTCGCCCAAAAGAGGTGTACAATGGTCTAAAAACATAATGTCCTAAGCCAAAACCGTGAAACACACTGAAACTTAAACTTTAACCAGATCATGCATAACCAGTCACGTTCAGTTTAATGGTATCAACGGTTTGAACTAAGTTTTAAACAACCGTATGTTCAATCACCTATCAATCATCCTCCTCCTAATGGAGGGGTGGTTCAAGCAAGTAAATAAAAGCAAGAAGGATAAAAAGCATCCGATAACTAAATCTCCATTAACATCCAGTAACTTTCTCCATGCATAAAAAGAAAAACTGGCAAAAGACCTTTGTGTACATAACGGCATGCTCCAGATATCACCTATGTACATGACCCATACCTATATATTTTAATGACGATAATGACAACCCATGCAAAGTTGCAAACTCATAATAGCTCTGACTGGCTCCACCCTTGTTTACAGTGGATGTATAAAACACTCAAGGAAGATATATATTTTTTGTAATGTCTTACCCCCTTAAGTTCAGAGCTCCAAGATTTAAACTTTCAACTTCATCTTTAGGATAAATATATATGTTACGAACAATGACGATAAATTCCCTGATAATCACGAAAATGATACAGTGATGTGATTTAAACTTCTAACAACAGGACGAATAAAGTTCAAGATAAAAGTAAATATTTATCAAAAAAAAAATAAGGGCAACAATTTCAACCCAGATCCTTATAGATGGATCGACTTGAACTATGTTTTATCTTTAACTAGTTTAACTGTTATAATTAAAAATATAGAAATAGATATATAGAAAAGTAATCAAATGGCTGATAGTGGTTCAAAGTATATGTTTTAATGCAAAAGACCTTCTAAAATCAATTTATTCTAAACTTAAATAATAATTTATAAAATAACTATGTTGTGTAATCACATTTGACACGCTATTTGTTTCTAGAAAAAAAAATTTCGGGGAACTTTGGGTCAACCGGAAAGGCCCATTTCAAACTCTACATGAAATTGTATTTTGTGACAGGACCACCTATTTTGACACCTCTGATACATTTCAATATTAAAGGTACTTACCGCCATGGATCATCTCCAACAAGAATCATGTCACCCTTGTCATCAGTGTATACAACTTGCCAAGTCTTGGTACGAGCTTTCAGTTCTCCATTGAAGTCAAACAATGTATCCAATTCAACAATTAATTCATCATAGTTGTTGAACTTAGTAAGATCCACAGACCTACCAAGGGCATTCCCCTGCTTGTAAACCTAAAATTAATACAACTTTTTAAGCCAATGTGAAAACACCAAGAAGACCGGCTTGTAGAATCATATAATATAGCCAATACTAGATGTGACAATTTTGTCCCATCTAGTTGTAGATAAATCAACCCGGGTAATGTTTGTCGGGAAACATGTACATTTTATTAATATAAATCGAATTAAAATTCAATAAATTAAATTAACAGAAAATAAATAACATAAATGAAAGGGGTAGAAGCAGAAGACATACACTATATAACGATAAGTAAATAAAAGCAGTAAAAGGTCGTGGAACGAGGCTCGTGTTTAACATGATTCCCTTAAAACAGATTCGCCGTCTGTTTCCCAAGGTACAATGTCCAAAGCTGTTGTACAGCCGAACCTGATAAACTTGCCTGGAAAATCACAGAAGCAGTCGTACATTTCTGATCGAAATGATTGCTGGAACTTGGTTTCTATGGAGCTGCATATTTAGTTGTGTCTAAAACGAATGAGACTATGCCTCTATTTATAGTGAAAACGTTGTCTTGTTTTTCAAGATAAATAATTGCCCAACTTAAGCAAATCTTTTATTAACAAAAAAATATTTGCATATCTTTTAATGACACAAAATATTCTGTACAAACTTATTTGATAAGTTTAAATCTATTCCTAAAATAGATTTCCAGATTTTGTGTTTCACGTGTCCCACTTTGAGACACGAAATCTTATTCATATTATCTTTATTTTGGACACAAATATATATAACATATACTATTTTTCCAACAATCCCCCACATGAATGGAAATCGGTCAAAAACACACGAAAGTTTCGGCGAAATTTCTGCGGTTGAGTCCTGCATAGGATAGGTAGGTGTGACCCTTTGAACCTTCCCTTGTGAGATGCACTTAGTCTCCTAGATCCGATTAGACGCGATGTCCTTGAACTCAAAATCTGTTTACGTAAATGACAATACACACTCACACAAGACTCTCCCTGACCTTGTCAAGTCCTCATAGTCGTGCTTGTTATGGTCATGAACACTAGCCTGGTTCTGCAAGAGCTCTTAGGAATTACGCCCCCCACAGTTCCCTTCGAAGCGACCCCACTTCTCTCTCACATAGGTGATTTCATCCTGAATCATTAAAGACACGTGTTTTGTGATTTT
>BQNB010066676.1:0-34471 GCA_026074375.1 Tanacetum coccineum
TGTCTCGCTCTAGGCCTAGATAAGGACCATCAGTACCTGTAGCAATCTCATTTCTGCACCGTCCCATCTTGAATGGGCCTTCATCAATAGACTTAAGTATGTACTCTTCATGATCTTTTCCCTTACAGTACAACCGAATTCGTTGTTGCCGAATCAAAATTAGTCATGTCAAGCATGGGAGGGCGGGTATCGGAACCGGCCGCTTGAATATCTTCTAACTGATTAGACATTTTAACTGATTGTGAAATGATATGATTGGATCGATCAATGACTAGTGATTGTATGTTAAAAGTGGTGAAGTGATATTAAGTGTTTTTGTTGTTTTGGTTTGTTAAGTTCTAAGTTTGAAAGTGGTTCAAATGTTAAAGAAGTCTAATAGTCTAAAACAGTGTCTCAAACAGCTGGAATAGTAATCAAACCGCTACTGACAAACCGCTACTGTCAAACCGCTATTGCTAAACCGCTACGAATGGTAAACCGCTATGAAGACAAACTGCCAAACCTCTACCTAGAAATGAAATGGGCAGAGGTTTGTTTCCCAAATCGCTATGAGAATTAGTCTTTAAAAACCTGTAAATCGCTATGGTACCAAACCACTACGAATGCCAAACCGCTACTAGAATATAGCTGGTAAACCGCTACGAAGATATAATGTCAAACCGCTACCAAGAAACCAAGTGGACAGAGTTTTGTTTCCCAAATCGCTGTGAGAAAAAAATCTTCGAAACCTGTAAACCGCTACACTACACGCCAAACCGTAGTCCCTTTCTAGACTGAAAAACCGCTGCCAAATAAGACAACCTGTTGTGCTAATAGGACAAACTGTTGTAACAGTGTACGACACTAACAAATCACCAGAACAGTGTACCAAACCGCTACGGTAAACAATACACAGAACACCAAACCGCTATGAGGAAATACGAACTTTTTCACCTAAAAATCACCCTTTTAAACGTTTTGACTTGGATTCTTTTGCACAACTGAGTACTAGAAGGCTATAGCAACTACAAAAAAATGAAATTTAACACAAGAAACATGAAAATCAATGAAACTCAAGAACAAGAGCTAAAACCTTCAAAAACCTAACTTTTAATCTAAACCAAGCACTAAAACGCACACACAAACGATCTAATCATCCCATGAGCTCTGATACCAATTGTAAGATATTGGATATCATCACACAATCGAATGGTTAGTGGATTAGTCGAATCCTAGAGAGAGAAACAAAGAAAATGCACACTACTCTAGAGAGAGAGGTCCATTACCGAATGTTTTACATTAAACGATTAACTACGAGCTATTATAAATGGTAAGATACACGGGGTGACCGTGTCTTTTTCTAATATCTAACACATTACATGAATTAAAACACTTAAAAGGTGATCAACCACATATGGGTAAGGTAGTATGAAGACTGTTACCGATGATATCCTTTCTACACAATTACGTTTCCCTAGACGTCTTCGCAAGCAATTAAGAAGATGGTTTTCTAGAGCTGCGCAAGCAATTAAGAAGATGATTTTCTAGAGCCTAACGCGCACACTCATCAACAAGAAGCAATATTAAAAAGATCTACAAACTAAGTTTTATGCAATCATAAACAAACACTATAAGATCTAGCCTAGCATGTTAAAAGGAAGCAAAGAACAATAATTAATCAGATAAGACATATTGAAAGATTAAATGATAAAGAACTTTACTTGATTAAAACATGGAGTTAAAGGATGATACAAGAGGGGTTTTAAGCCTCGAAATCGACCCTAGAACTGATAAAACTCGTACCCTAAGTATGACTATCGTAGCACACAAGTTTCACACTTTAAAACCCTAATTCTGAGTTTGTATATATAGAAAAACAATTGCGACGGCGTCGCTTTACAATCCTGACGTCGTCGCTCCGCCGATTCTTCTTGGGCTTCTTTAGGTCGGTTACGTTCTGACGCCGTTACAAAATTCCTGACGCCGTCTTTAAGGACTTCTGACACTGTCGCTATAAATTATGACACCGTCTCCAAAGTCTGTATGTATGTTTCTTCTTCGACTTTGGTGTAGAGTTGTAATCTCGTCTATTTCTTCCCCAAATGAGCCCAAGTCAAGCGTATGTCTTTCAAATTCCATCCAAGTACTAAAAATACAAAAAGAAACGATTAAGCACGTATTTTGAGCATATTTGCATGATTTAGGGGGTTAAATGATCCCGAAAAAGTATATAAGATGACATCTCATCAAATATCCTTACACTTAGGATTTGCTTGTCCTCAAGCAAATGGGCTTTTCTACCTAGACAATAGCAATATCGGGGGAATTTAACTTACTTTTTAAAGATAATTCATGACACAACCAATTAGACCTCGTAATTAAAAGCACAAAAATTATATACTAGCACCTCACAATAAGTGTTTGGATTCTCTCTTTCTCTCAGGGGTACAATAAATTATAACAATATAGGAAATGAAAATTTAACACTCATTACCTATCATAACATATAAATTACCATAAGCTTGATAAAGAATCAAACCTACACATATGTGGCGTAAGCACCTAGGAATTACTATCAAAGAGGTCTTTAAAGAGTTGTGATGTTTGGGTGTAAGTTAACCAAAAATGGAAATGGATGGGATATATTTGGGTAGATTTAGGGTGGTGGTGTGTTAATTAATATACAAGAATATATGTGAAGGCGTTGCTAAGCCAAGACTCGATCACACTAGGACTAAGATATACAAACTCTACATCAAACTATTTCTTTTTCTTTTCTGACATAAACATAAACATAAGCAAGATGGCAGCCTGTACATATTTTTTTCACTTCTTTTTTAATATTTTTTTTATTTTTTTTATTTTTTTTCATACACTTTTGCATGCCATCTGCTAAAACATAATAATACATGACATAGGGTTTATAAACGCACCCCTACACTTGAGTTTTAGAACTCATAAACATAAACTAATCTAATGACCCAAATTGAAAGGATCAAAATAACATGGAGTGTATTAAGCACATATGAGGGTAATAATTTAACTTCTTCCTTATTTCTTCATAAAACAAAAACTACCATGAATCTCAATCGTCCCAAAACTGTATACACTAGTAAAAGACTCAACTTAGCAACCACGTACTCAAGTAATTAATTAACTAGGTTTACAAATGTGATAACAATAATGTACTAAAAACGAGTACATACAAGGAAGGCTAAGGTGATTTGGGTGTAACATTTTGGTAAGGATGTAAACAATGCTCTTCATTAATAATCTAAAATCCATCGAAAAATTACAAGAACCACGAAAAGGATAGACTCGGAGAGGTTTCTAGGGGTATCTTGCACTAAAAATGAGTGCATAGCAAGGGTGTGGGGATAGTTATATGATCGGGAGACCATAATAACAAATACAAGTTTAAAACATGGTTTATCCTAGTGCCTCTTATCATTTAGTAAATCCTAATCTCACGAATGTGATCTCACTAGCGGTCTCGGGATGCATCACTAAAGCAAGTTCTAAAATTTTATATACTACCGGTACACTCTCATATAATTTTGACTGATACCAATGCTCCAGAAAAAGCGACAAAACCACATATGCACGATCAAATCCATGAACGTGACATATATGATTGCTCATTCCTTAACTCGATCAAGCCAAAGGTAAAATTAGCTTAAGTACCAAAGATAGATGCTTGAATTCCTAAAGATCTATGGGCGAACCTTACATTTTTGGGGTGAAATGTTTTGAGTGGTAGGGTGTTTGTACTAGTCATGTAACTCCTATCCATGAGACGCTAATAATACTAAGATTTCATTGGTATATGCCATAAAAAAATTAAATTTGGTTTAAAATTACCATCTTAGCTACGTTTCAGTATATTACCTATTATTTCAAGGACAAAGCAAAGGCAAATGAAGAAATAGTTTCTAAGGCTTTATTTCCCCTACACTTATTTTGAACATTACCCTAATGTTCTTAAAAGTAACCGTAAAATGAATAAAGGGAAAAAGAAAAGGGCAAAAGAAACTAGTACTCGCCAGGTTTTGCTCAATAATGGAGAAGAAACAACGATCCTGGCTAAATCATCATCTAAGAATTGTCCACACAAAAACTTCCTAAGAACTTCCAGGCTTTTCCTCATCAAATATAACATGCAAATCAAAGACAAGAAACAACTACACCTGGCGTAAAATTGGCGGGATAATACTATACAACGTGATTGTTTAGGGTTTTGACACTAAAAAGCAATAAAGATAGGATGAATGTACTAATGTGTAACAATCCACATTTTCAAATCATTTTACATCAATAAACTCAAAACTATTTACTTTGAACCTTTACGTGTTTACGAAAGTAATGAACATAAACTGGCATTAAACAAATATAAGTTTAAGTCAAATAAGTTTTATATGACTATTACGATGATAATTTATAAGTTTTCATATTTTATTTTCGCATTTTTACGTAAAATGTTTACGTTTGCATTTTATGCCTTTATGCGTGCATATAAACCAACACCATCCTATATACTCATACAAATAGATGCATATAGATAAATTATACATAAAATTTAATCCTCTTTTGCCCTTTTGTCTTGCCTTGTCTTCACCCCAAACAAAAGAAGAAACTCCAATACTTTCATCTTGCATGGAACACCTAAACTTCCATTTACATACTAAGGCTTTTTCGATGTTATCATGTGATCTTCAAATCACTCACAAGATGGTACCTACCCACCTTGGAGCTCCATATACACGGATAACACCAACAACTAAGACACATCTTACCTTTTTTGGTTACTTGTCACTGTACATGCCTAAAGGAGCTTTAGTTAATACCTAAATTAATTCTATGTAAAGGAAATGCACCTAACAAATCATAAGTCACAAAAAACATAAAATACATTCTTTCTTTTGCTCTTGGTTGTTCACGGCAGAAAGCAAAAGAAAAAGGAAAAGAAAAAGTTCAAAAATTGGTTTAGTATTCAAGTATAATTTAAGGGTTAATTTTAGTAAGGGTTCTTTGTTGGTTATTAGTTATACACTTTGCTAAATTCCACCATCCATCTCACTAAGGTTTTATATCCTTTTCTCATACTTCATTATATATATTTCCTTGTGATGAACATTTTTAGTTCCACGTTATATCACCATTTAGTTTGTGTATTTGAAAGTTTTGCAATGAACAAGTAATTAATTATAAAATAAATTTTACATAGAGTTATAAAACTTAATTAGTAAAATATATACATACTTGTAAGCTAGTTATTTTAGTCTTTTTGTTAAGTTATATGTTGAAATATTAACTAGTGGTAAAAATGGTAAAGTATGGATTAAACTAGTAAAGATATACTTTTTATTTCTTGTTCTTAAATTTATGATGTTAATTAATTTTGGTAAAGTGGTGGAAGTGATTAGGCAAGGTTGGATTTCGTCACACCCCCAAAATCTAACTGCAGCAGAACGGTAACAATTGGGGTGCGACGTGACGGCACAAAAATCAAGTGATAGGGGAACGACCTCAAAAAGGGAAGTTTTTATATAAGTTACATTCGATGCTTCATGAAATATCAGAGTTACTACAAAGATCCCAATATTTTTCAAAATGACATAAAAGTTCAAACATTCATAAGTTTCAACATGACACCACAATTTTCAAAAGATGACATAAGTTTTAATAAGATAAGATAAACACATAATCCTTCTAGGTGAAATTCATCACTGATATCCCCACGGCTCCCATCCAAGCAGCTTATACCTTAGGACATGAGATTAAAACATGCTAAAAGTCAACAAAATTGTTGAGTGAATTCATAGGTTTAATAGTAAATAAATTAATAGACCACAAGATTTACGAATTTGTAGACAAGAGAAACATATTCACCAAGTCTAAATGAAATATACATTATTGCCCTAAGCTCATGACACCGAACCTTAACATGCATTACGATCAAACCAGTACTTGAGGTTTGTGCCCTAACATAAAGGAGGATGCTGCCAAACATCCTATGAATTACTTTAAATGAAACAGAGTCAATGGTCAAAATAAAACGGAGTCGTTTGGCCCATCAAGGTCCACCTTGCCTCGCTGCATCAACACACACCCAAATCCTTGGTTTGAAGCATCATAATAAGCCACAAAGTTGTTTGGTCCATCGAGGAGTGCTAACACAGGAGCATTACATAATTTCTCTTTTAGAATACGGAAGGATTCATCTTTCTTATCACCCCACTCGTATGTCTTGTTCTTCTGAGTTAATAGTGTGAGAGGCTTGGCAATCTTGGAAAAGTTTTCGATAAATCTTCTGAGTATCCTGCCAATCCTAGAAATGAACGGATCTCTGTCGGTGACTCAGGGGTCTTCCAGTTCTTGACCAACTCAACCTTTCCAGGGTCCACATGGATACCATCTTTGTTGACCACGTGCCCTAGGAACTGGACTTCTTGTAACCAAAATTCACACTTTGAGAATTTGGCGTACAATCTTTCTTGGCAATTCTAGAATCGTCTTCAAATGAACTTCATGTTCTTCTTCTGATTTTGAGTAGATTAGGATGTCGCCAATGAATACAATTACGAACTTGTCCAAATATGGATTGCAGACGCGGTTCATCAAATCCATAAAGATTGCTGGCGCGTTAGTCAACCCAAACGGCATGACTGTGAACTCAAAATGTCCATAACGTGTCCTAAACGCGGTTTTCGGGATGTCTTCCTCACGAACTCTTAACTGATGATAACCCGAACGAAGATTAATCTTGGAGAAATAACACGCGGCTTGCAACTGATCAAATATATCATCTATTCTGGGGAGTGGGTAGCGGTTCTTTATAGTCAGCTTATTCAGTTCTTTATAGCAAATACACATTCTTAAAGCACCGTCTTTTTTCTTGACAAACAGCACAGGTGCTCCCTATGGTGAATGACTTGGTCTAATAAAGCCCTTTTCTTGCATCTCCTTAAGCTAGTTTGACAACTCTAACATTTCGGAGGGTGCCAACCGATATGGCGACTTAAAAACTGGCAACGCGCTCGGTATCAGGTCGATACGGAACTCTATCTTACGTATTGGAGGTAAACTTGACAAGTACCTCGGGGAAATCATGGACAATAGGAATGTTCTCAACCTTCTTCTCATTGGCCTTCATACACGAAAGGGACCTCGAATCCTTTTTCGGTCTTTTACCCTGAATTTCGAGTATTTCATCGTTCGGCAACAGAACACGAACTATATTTTCATAACAAACAATTACAACACGGTGATATGACAATCAATCCATTCCAACTATGACATCGAAACTACCCTCGAGTGGGTAATAGGTCTATCTTGAATACATGGTTAAACAAGGCTAAAGTATAACCACATAATACAGTGTTGGTGCTAACAACCTTCCCATCGGCTAACTCTACTTCATAACTAGTTTCTAAAGCGGTAGGGGAAATGTCAATAAAAGGGGTAAATGCAGTAGACACAAAACTTTTCTCAGCACCCAATCAAATAAGATACTTGCATAGTGATCGTTAACTAAGAACGTACCCGTGACCATGTTTGGATTCTGCTGAGGGTCTTCAGTCCTCATCATATAATCTCTCATATGAGCTCTCTCATTCTTCTTATATGTCCTCTTAGGACACTTGTTTCTGTAGTTCCCTTTCTCCCCACAACCAAAGCATGTCACATTCTGCAGGGAATTGCCACCTACAGCTGGAATCCTAGTTTGACAATCGTTCTCCTGATGACCAATATTATGACATTTACCACACCTAGGAGGACACGGACCTTGCTGATGATGTGCCTTGCACCTATTGCATAATGTTAAGTTCCCAGTGTAGCCTCTACCCTCAGTCGGGGCTGCAACATAAGCCTTAGCAGCTTCTTGCCTTCGATTTTGCTGCTGGTGATGGTTGTTGAAGTTACGGTTGTTGTTGTTATTCTTCTAATGGTCTTCTTATTTTCTTTTATTACCTTCACTAATCCTTGTTGCTTTGGCCTGAACTGATTGCATCATGGAGGCTTGCGGGTTTTGATGATGTGACATTTACCTTAACCTCTCAGGCAGTCCTCGGATGTAACGCCCAATCTTCTTCTTTTCTGGTGTCACCAAATCCGGACACATTAAAGCCAACTTGTTGGGATTAAAAGTCTTCTTGATGTTGTTTGAATTACTACTGCTCATGTTTGTGTTAATGCTGCTCAACTGGATTTAGTGCTGCTCATGAACTTCTAAAGAAAATATGCTAAGTGTTTACTACTGCTAGTACACAATTAGTACTGCTAGTGAAAATATGCTAAGTGTTTACTATTGCTAGGACAAAGTTACTACTACTAGTGAATATTAGCACTACTTAAGGTTAAGATTGCTTAGAGATAAGTTAATGCTGATGAGGTTAATAAGTTAGTATTGTTTGTTGTTAGTACTGCTTATATGATATGTATTAAGTTATTTGTTTATAGAAAAGATTATGGATACTTAAGAAAGTATTGTAAGCCGACTAGGGCTTCTTGGTGTATAAAAGGAGGTCCTAGGGCATAGACTTTGATATCTTTTATCAATCTTTTGAAGTCTTAGACGTATAATTCATAGCTTCAAGGTCTTTGTAACCCTAATACTTTGAGAGTATTCGTATTATTATCATTAATAATATTGGAGCCTATTTGTTGAATTGTATGTTCATTGAATTACTGTTTCATTAATAATTCTTCTTAATATTAAAGATTAGATTCTGCATAATCTTTAATACATTCAAACACAGTTTCTACTATAGTTGTGTTAGATTTATCTAATATAACTAAACCTTAAACAAGCTTAAGGAATTCGATCTATTGAAGTAGGATCAACATAACTCATAGAAGCGGTTATTGTAAGACTCAATGTCAGCACCCTTCAAGGTAAGGGTCCATAATTCCTGTTCCATCCTCTGGATTTCTGTGGCTGGGCAATACTCTGTTTTCATCATAGCTTTAAATTCATTCCAGGGGATACAGTTAGCATTAACAAGCCCTAAGGTGTGCACATTTCTGTTCCACCAGGTCAGTGCATGACCTTCAAAAGTACAAGCAACAAATTTAACTTTGTCTTCCTCGGTGCATTTACAAATCTCAAACACCTGCTCTACTTTCTCAAACCAGCGCCTCAATCCAACTACACCCTCTGTTCCATTAAAGGGGTGAGGCTTACTACTCATGAAGGTCTTGTAGGTACAACCTTGAACATTCGATGCAACAACTCCTCCAACATTGACTGGGTTAGGTCGGTTTCTCTTATGTTTTAGCAATTGCTTCAGCCACTCTGTCAGCAATGAGTTGTTCAACAGAAGTCCTTCTTAATCTTCTTGGCGACATGGTTCTGTCAACAATACAAATACACAATTCAATAAGAATTTGTAAGAGCATGCTAAGTCGTGATACATGATATAAACAGAGAGAATGAGATGGAACAATAACATGAACAAATATAGATTAAATATCAACATAATATGCAACTCTAGTATGAATCTGCATAGCAACAAGATTAAATTTCGCAATGATAATAAACAAGAAATGAAATAAGAGAATGATGTAACAACAATGGCAACCAATGATATTTCATTAAGCACATGTTTTCCCATTACAACAAGCCAATGATAAGTTTTAATAGACTGCGGTGTATACAAAAGAGAACAAAATTACACCCAGCAGTATAATAGCACAAACTGTTACTAACTGTTTAGTGGAAGATACAAAAGGTCCTGAACTAGGATGACATAAAAGTAAAATAAAATAAACTACTAGGAGCCACTAGGTGGTCCCTGCTGCTTGGGAGGCTAAGACTCCCCAAAAGTAGCCAACACATATACTGTCATTTAGGCGTGAATCCATAGAACCCCATCCTAACCTCTCGAAAACCCAAACCTACATGGAATAAAACTCTCTCTCCAACCTATATCTATCACTCAACACCAAAGCATAATTAGTCTCGAGCGTCTCTAAATGCTTCTC
Organism: Tanacetum coccineum; assembly: GCA_026074375.1. Taxonomy (NCBI): domain Eukaryota; kingdom Viridiplantae; phylum Streptophyta; class Magnoliopsida; order Asterales; family Asteraceae; genus Tanacetum; species Tanacetum coccineum. The sequence continues at coordinate 9,964 of BQNB010066676.1, forward strand.
TATCTTTTCCATTTTATCCATCTTCTCTTGATCCTTGTCTTCCAACCTAGTCACCCTGCCCTCAACCCCACTAGTAAGCTTCACCTCATGACTCAAATCCTAATCTAAGGCATCCATATGCCTTTCCACCCTACGGACCCTAGAACTATTAGCATCAATCTTAGTCTAGAGTCTCTTCTCACTTCGCTCCAAATATTTCACATTGTTGAACAACATCTCAGTATCGTCCTTCAACTTCTTGAGCTCACGCCCATAAAGATAAAATTAAAGAAATGAGGATACAGCTGAGGGACCTCCTACCTTAAATGTACTACCAAGAGGTGGCATCTCATGGGTCCCGTTAGCAACAATAAAGGCAACACCCTCATAGTCCAATAAAGAATCCGACAATGGTGGCAAGGTAATAGGAGACCCAACTAGTGGAGTAGCTGTAGGAGGTACGTCCTCCTCAGCATCAACCTCTAACTCCTCTTCGGGTTCCTCCTCAGGATCCTCCTGGGGGTCTTTTTCAAACTCTTCTTTCTCGAGAAAGTTAAACACATAATTGGGAGATGGTGGCGCGTCCATAGCTACAAAAGAGGAAAATATATATTAATAATAAGTACATATTATTTATATGATTATAAAATTAAAATGTCATGATTATATAGTGATGCTTTTATAAATAAACATCAATAATCATAATGGTCAATTTTTATATAATTAACCGATATGAATAGATAACGATACGTCAAAAGATAGATGTAAGAGATCAAAATTAAGCCAAGTATTATATATATATTTAGGTAAAGAGGAAAATCCCCGATAAAATAATATATATATATATATATATATATATATATATATATATATATATATAATATCATATAATACAATAATGATAATCGAGGAAGTAAATAAGGATCATGGAGTTGCACGCGCGAATATTGGATAAGCGGTGAAGGATTCTGAAATTTTGAAAATGAAAGAAAATAAAATTTTTAAAATTTGGTTATACACTAGGTTTTGAAAAAATGACCCAGTTCCCTATAACCTTGGCTCTTGATACCAATCTGTCACACCCCCAAATTCTAACTGCAGTGGAACGGTAACAATTAAGGTGTGACGTTATGGCACAAAAATCAAGTGATAGGGAAACGACTTCAAAAAGGGACTTTTTTAAATAAGTTACATTCGATGCTTCATGAAATATGAGAGTTACTACAAAGGTCCCAATATTTTTCAAAATGACATAAAAGTTCAAACATTCATAAGTTTCAACATGACCCCACAATTTTCAAAAGATGACACATGTTTTAATAAGATAAGTTTGCATTGAATTAGATAAACACATAATCCTTCTAGGTGAAATTCATCACTGATATCCCCACGGCTCCCATCCAAGCAGCTTGTACCTTAGGACTTGAGATTAAAACATGCTAAAAGTCAACAAAATTGTTGAGTGAATTCATAGGTTTAACAGTAAATAAATTAATTGACCACAAGATTTACGAATTTGTAGACAAGAGAAACAGATTCACCAAGTCTAAATGAAATATACATCATTGCCCTAAGCTCATGACACCGAACCTTAACATGCTTTACGATCAATCCAGTACTTGAGGTTTGTGCCCCAACATAAAGGAGGATGCTGCCAAACAGCCTATAAATTACTTTAAATGTAAAATGCGTCAATGGTCAACATGAAACCACAACCAAGACGGGGATTGTCAGTCCTGGTAGATCTATCCATAACATTCATGTTTACTACACTAGTAACTAACGGTTCATGATAAAAGGGGACTTAGCGGCAATTAGGTACTTAGGCAATAATGATCAGGAAATAACATACAGTTTTGAAATATACTTGTATCCAAAGTGAAAGCAAGCATGTAATCTCTCCTGAATTTAATAAAACAAGTAATAGAAAAAGGGGCTATGAATCTCACTTTAAGCAAATGAGATCAGAAAATAATAAGATCGTCGCTCGGGAGAAAACCACTAAGTACCACCTAAAAGATACAGCATAAATTTGGAGTAATGAAATAGTAGGCGATACGTAAATAAAGACATGTGTTTGCAAGGTATGTTTCGTTATTGGTATGGCATTGAACGTAAGGTTTTACAAAGTATCGTTTAACCAAGATATGACAAACAACCTGATCTAATATGTATTTAAACATATACTCATTTCACTTTTTATAACCTCAACTTATTAATGTTTTTAATTCCATTTACAAGTTTGAAACAATACGAAATTTTCAATTTCTGAATTTACCTCAACTTAACAATCCTCTAATTTCTAATTCGTAATTGATAAAAATGTGAGGTTTTCGCCTACGGAAATCATTTTGATTCTATTTTCTAAAAATGTAAGCCTCATATTTTCAAAAGTCTCAGAACAATGTGAAAAGACCATTTTACCCCTGGTTATCCAAAACATAATATTTCCAGATTTTTACTCCTTCACGAAAACGGTCATAAATCAAAATCTATAATAGCTATTAAGGTGAATCCAAATAACGTGTTCGGTCTATGAGTCTTCTACAGGTACAATCTTTTTATTTCAAAGTGTTAGTGTAAAAATATGGGGATATACTCCGTTTCTCTACGATGTGACAAATTCGACTAGTTTTAATAAATCGGCCATAACTCACTCATCCGGAGGAATTATGAGCCTATCCAATTCACCACATGTACCTTAGAAATATACCAACATCTCTATCAACTTTTTCAGGTACCTCATGACTAGAAATAATTCGTAATAGGTCCATCTAGCTACTGTTGCAAAACTATCTCAAAATCACTTTACCAAATCTTACTCCCAACAAGTTTCTATTTCATCAAAAAAATCTATACAATGCCTCACCACTTTAATAAACACTTTTATATACACCAAAGATCATATTTTTCTAGAAAATATAAATCAAGAACGCATTTACAAGAAAGAAAAACAAGGAAACAAAAATGGAGTATTACAAGACAATGAAAACTAGTAAGAAATCAACACAACTTATACACCAATTCAAGGGAACAAGGGGACAAGAAAGGAGGGTATTAAGGGCTTAAATGTTTATGTCTTTGGTTCCCTTAAGTAGGAATCATCCCATGAAGTTTAGGGATGATGTTCCTAGCTTATTTTCTTTTATTTCTTTTTAGTTTACTTGCATTTTATAAAAAGAAAGTATAAGTAAAACTTTTAATTAAAAGTAAAGTGTAGTTTTTATATAAAAGTTTACTTTGTAAAGTCTTGGTATTTTGTAAAGTATTTGTTATCTTGTATAATCATATGAGACGTGTATAAATATATACATATGCATAAAGTTTTATAAACTTCGATCATTGTATATAAACGTAGGTATTTGTTGAAGCGTACGTTAATTTTTAGGGTTCCGGGAAAACCTAATTGTCATTTATCGTGAAACGTAAACACTTTCACGTATCCGATAAAATAACTTGTGAAACGTAAATAATTATTCTCAAAATAATTGCTTAACCCTCGTTTGACGTAAACAATAATTTGCTTAATGCCCGTTTACGTTAACTGATCACTTTTTAGTTTACGCGATTTAACTTAACGATTTCCATTAAAAACAAACGCGTACAATACTAAAAATAAATAATGACTTTATTAACGTCGTACATTGTCCTAAAACCCGGGGTGTTATATAACGGGTAATTACGAAAATTATTTCGAGAGTTAAGGCGGAACCACGAAGTGAAAACGTAAAAAATAAAAATAGTTCTACATCATTCGGGGTACCTTTCTGAAAAATTAAATTACGAAGGGCACACGACGGATATTAATTCTAAACACTGATCAAGTTTAAATAGAAACGAAGATTTACTAATCAGGTAGATAATAAGACGTTTAATTTTTTCTCAAATTAAAAGTAAAAATTTACTTAAAGGTAAAAATAGAAATAAAATATGAATATATTAATTCCCTAAGTTTACAGAGTCTTACAGATTTTTTGTTATAGTGGATGATTGTGAAAGTGGATGAAGGGATTAAGCTAGAATGGTTTTGTTGTGAGTGAAGTTAGACTAGTAAACTAAAAATATGTATAAATCTGTCTCGACCTTCTCCTACTAATTTCGGACAGAAAATGGAGTATTGACATGACGAGACCTTAAAAATATGATAGTACACTTAAATACCTTTTTGTGGATATAAAGAACGTAAAAATCGGACTAAAAACGAAGAAGTTATGTCCGTTTAAATTTTGGCAAAACATAAACACTTTTGACAGCTTTTACAAAATTTCGGACATTCTGATAAGATTTTAAATTAAGGTTTTGACCCTTTTTAGGTCCGAATCGGCTAAAGTGTATAATAGAAAACTTATCCGGAATGATTCTTCTCTAAAATAAGAGACATTTCTTTTGTCATGAATGTATATAACGAAGGAGTTACACTCTGTTAAATTTGGACTATTTTTCGGAAAAGTTAATAAATTTCCTGCACAAACTTTTAGTAAATATAAAGATGTTAGGATTTTTATTTGGGGTTTCAGGTGTTTTTGGGCCCGTTTGAGCTATAAAACCTTAGAAAATATTATAGTAACACTTATTTAATATTTATACGCGTCAAAAACTTTATAAATATTATTTCGTAAACTAATTTGACTATAAATAAATTGACTATATGAAAATACAAAAAATAATGACCGAGCGAGATAGACTATAACTAATTTTTTACTATTAGAAAATATTGCAAATGTGTATACTTATATATTAAGTGGTGAACTTGACGTAAACATTATTTAGACTTATAAAACTAAAACGCAAACTATTAGGTGGTGATATAACGTTATAAAATAAGTGCATCATTTATTACGCTTGCATTATTCTAAATCGACATATTATTAAATAGGTTATGTGTCGGGCATATTGTGGCGATTTCCTTTGTTGATTTCCCCTAAAAAATCAATACATTTGCTTGAGGTGAGTTTATAGCCCCGCTTTCACTTGTTTTACAATTACTTTACAAATCTCGGGGTGAGATACATTGCTTGTTTTTACAATAGAACGCAAGTACAATACTTTACAATTTTTACAATGATTATTGATGCGCTTAAGTACCGACAACCCACAACGCCCATCATCATGAACCGTTAATTACCTTGTATAAGCGTGTGTGTTATAAATAGATCTATTGGGATTGACATCCCCCTCCAGGTTTGGTCCCCTATAAGGTCAACGGGCATATACCATATCGAATTACAATCTTATTTGGCACTATATGTGTCACCTGTTATACAATTTTAATCTTGCGGTCCACAATTATTATTTACTTAAACCTATGAACTCACCAACTTTATGTTGACAATTTTAAGCATGTATTTCTTAGGTTCTTAACCCATTATGAAGTATTTAGAGTGTAGTGGGTCTTCATTCATACAAGACTACATTTTCATGGACTTTTCATACACTACTTTCCTCATTGTACTTTAAACTATGATTTTCATTTGATGCAAACTTGGGACAACTTGTATTGAACTTATTTATTTCAATAAAACAACGAGGTTATCTCTTAAATGACTCATTTAGATGTCGTTCTCTTATATCTTGTGCTATTGTATTATGAAGTAACGCCCCCGATTACCTTTCCGCTGCCACATATTTTAGGACTGTTACAAATCGGTATCTTGAGCCAAGGTTATAAAGAACTAAGTTGCATATTTTACCTAGACTATAACCATTTTCATAAACATTGCATCACATAAAACTTTTTTCATGTGCATACACACTACTTGCTTACAATACTTGCTTACATGACTTATACTGCGTTTACCTTCCTTTATGTATATTTTACACTTGTTTTATATGAAGGTTATTTATATAAATACAAGAACTTTTCTCAAGACATTGTGAATGACACGATGGTCTTTAAAACTTTTTCATGATTTTACATAATACCGTTTACATAACATTGAAACTTGTCACAGTCTGCCAATCCCACCAGTTACCTTATCATTTAACTCTGAGTTGAACACCCACCTCATACTGTTGAAACACCTACGTCGCCTTGAGACCCATCACCTAGAATCATGCCGATTAATTGAAACACGACTTTAACCTGTCACCTCGCAACATTTCATCTTTGGAGCACGACTTTTAGAACTAGACTGGTTTTATTGTATATTTGGTTTTACTCCTCTGATTTGAAGAAAATGCACAAAGAGGAAACAATATGAGTTGCAAACCGTATTGTGCGACTACATTTATCCCAATGTGTAGCTGATACGTTGTTAGACTATAAGGCGAATCGGAACAGTGGAAACGAGAACGGAAATGGGACCGAAAATGGAAACGACAATAGGAATGGAAGCCACGATTCAGGAAGTGGAAGGACGTTGCACATTTCTTGTGAGTGCACGTATAAGGAGTTCTTAAATTGTCAACCACTTAATTTCAAGAGAACTGAAGGGGCTGTAGGATTAGCCTATTGGTTTGAAAAGATGGAATCTGTGTTTCATATCAGTAACTGTGTTGTTGAATGTCAAGTGAAGTATGCTACTTGCATCTTGCTAGGTGGTGCACTAACATGGTAGAACTCACATGTTAGGATTGTTGGACATGATGCAGCCTATGAGATGACATGGAAGAGTTTGATGAAGATGATTACTAAAGCTTACTGTCTAAGAAACAAGATTTAGAAGTGGAGAACGGGCTATGGAATTTAACTGTGAAGGGTACCGATCTTGTGGGGGTATACACAACGTTTCTAAGAATTAGCTTTGTTGTTCCCAATAATGGTTCCCGATGAGGAGGATAAGGTAGAAAGGTTCATCTGGGGTCTTCTTGATAGCATTTAGGGGAATGTAACTTCATCTAAACCAACAAGACTCCAAGAGGCAATTCAGATTGCAAACAGCTTGATGGACCAAAAGGTTCGTGTCTATGCTGCTAGACAAGCTGATAATAAGAGGATAATGAAGAGCAATCCAAGGGACGACCATGTTCAGCAACCACCCTACGAGAGGCAGAAAGTGTTAAGGGCCTACATTGCTGGGCCTGATGAGAAGAAGGAGTATGCTGGAACCTTACCTCTGTACAATAAATGCAAATATCGCCATACTAGACCGTGCATTGCAAAGTTCAGAAATTATAAAAGGATTGGTCATCAAACCAAGGATTTTAAGAGTCTAGCTGCCGCAACAAATTAGAGGGCTCCGGTGGCAAATCAAAGAACCCTTACTTGCTTAAAATGTGGGAAACAAAGGAACTATCGTAGTGAATGCCCGGAGTTAAAGAATCAGAACCGTGGAAACCAAGCTGGAAGTAGTGAAGCACGTGGAAGGGTGTATGCTTTGGGAGGAGGAGAAGCCGATCAAGACCCTAGCAACATTGCAGATAATGCTGATGCTTAAAGAGAGATTTTTTTTTCTTTCCGCCTTACCTAGTAAAACCTAAGTTAGAACCTATCTTAGATTCTATTTCCTATAGGAATTCGCGTTGTACTTTCTTTTAAATTTTCATTGTATTATGTGGATGATTTACTTATCTATCGAATTAATGCGTTGTGAAAATTTCGTCGATTTTACTTTAATCCTCTATTCATTTATGCAAGCCACTCCTTAAACTATTATAGCCCTTTAAACATTTTTAAAACCACTCTATAAACCATTTTTACTATGGTAATATACTATTTTGCTATCATCTTACAAATTATGTTACTATCACCTTATAAACCGTTTTCTTATTACCTTATGTAAATTATTTTACTATCACCGTTCCATTGTCATATAAACTATCTTACTGTCATTTCACAAACTATTTTGTTGTCATCCTATAAGCCATCATGCTTTGATCTTGTGAAGTATTTTGTCACACTACAAAACTATTTTAATACTACTTTATCCATAACACTAGTTTGATGAAAATAAGCATTGCATCGTTAGTCCATAATTATACATAGCCTGATCACCTATGTCTAATTCAGGAAAGACTATGTTATGTTGAGAGTATTCACCTTAAATTTTTTGTTAAAAATCAATTTTCTACTTATATCTTCAAAAAGCAAAATTTTAAGTTGTGCATGTTATGGGCATTTGTATTAGTAAACACCCAAAAATAAATAGACCTTTACACCACCTTACTACATAGAGTCGACATCATCTTACGCCAAATTCGATCCTATGTCGAAAAGTTGAGACGCATCACTAGTTACCCTAGGACAATCCTCCAACGAGTTTGCTCGCCATCAAGGAATTTAATAAATCACCTATTCAAACGTCGACGTAATACCATAAAACTTAATAGTTGTGATGCCATCATGGGTATAGATTCGTTATCACTCTGGAGGGATAAGTAATGTTAGCTGATGCTCTAAGCTGAAGGGAATAGATGAGGTCATGTTGAAGGTTCCACCTTGGAAATGGGTTATCTGTTTTGGCAAACGGGAAAGTTGAACCCATGGTATATTGGACCTTTCAAGGTGTTAGCAAAAGTTGGAACTGTTGCATATAAACTTGAACTACCTCAACAATTAAGAAAGGTTCATAGCACGTTTCACGTGTCCAATTTGAAGAAGTGTTTGTCCGATGAATCGCTTGTGATTCTGTTGGATGAGATCCAAATTGATGACAGGCTACATTTCATCGAAGAACCCGTGGAGATTATGGATCGAGAGGTCAAGCGGTTGAAGCAAAGCCGTATTCCTATATTCAAGGTTCGATCGAACTCTAGAAGAGGTCCAGAGTTTACGTGGGAACTTGAAGACCAATTTTACAATAAGTATCTGCACCTCTTCGTTAACACCACACCGAAAGGCGACTCGAACTGAATTTCGAGACAAAATTCTTTTAACACGAGGAGACTGTGACAATCTACATTTTTAGGTCATTTTACGTCAATAAACTCAAAACTATTTACTTTGAACCTTTACGTGTTTACTTTTAATTATAACCGTTAAGTTAAATCGCGTAAACTGAAAATCAACAATGAACGTAAACCGACATTAAACAAATATAAGTTTACGTCAAATAAGTGTTATATGACTATTACGATGATAATTTATAAGTTTACGTTTGCATTTTATGTCGTTATGCATGCATGTAAACCAAAACCGTCCTATATACTCATACAAATACATGCATATAGATAAAATATACACAAAATTTAATCCTATTTTGCCATTTTTTCTTGCCTTGCCATCACCCCTCAAACAAAAGAAGAAACTCCAACACTTTTATCTTGCATGGACCACCTACACTTCTATTTCCATACTAAGGCCTTTCCTATGTTATCATGTGATCTTCAAATCACTTACAAGATGATACCTACCCACCTTGGAGCTCCATATACACGGATAACATCAATAACCAAGACACAACTTACCATTTTTGGGTTACTTGTCACTATACATGCCTAAAGGAGCTTTAGTTAATTCATAAATTAATTCTATGTAAAGGAAATGCACCTAACAACTCATAAGTCACAAAAAAACACAAAACACATTCTTTCTTTTGCTTTTGGTGGTTCATGGCAGAAAGCACAAGAAAAGGGGGAAGAAAAAGTTTAAAAAATGGTTTAGTATTCAAGTAAAATTTAAGGGTTAAATATAGTAAGGGTTCTTGGTTGGTTATTGGTTATACACTTTGCTAAATTCCACCATCCATCTCACTAAGATCTTATATCTTTTTCTCATACTTTATTATATATATATATTTCCTTGTTATGAATATTTTTATTTCCATGTTATATAACCATTTAGTTTGTGTATTAGAAAGTTTTGCAATGAACAAGTAATTAAATATAAAAGAAACTTTACATAAAGTTATAAAATTTAATTAGTAAAATATATACATACTTGTAAGCTAGTTATTTTAGTCTTTTTGTTAAATTATATGTTGAAATATTAACTAGTGGTAAAAATGGTAAAGTATGGATTAAACTAGTAAATATATACTTTTTATTTCTTGTTCTTAATGTTATCATGTTAATTAATTTTGGTAAAGTGGTGAAAGTGATTAGGCTAGGTTAGATTTATTGTTATAGTGGATGATTGTGAAAGTGGATGAAGGGATTAAGCTAGAATGGTTTTGTTGTTGTGAGTGAAGTTAGACTAGTAAACTAAAAATATGTATAAATCTGTCTCGACCTTCTCCTACTGTTTTCAGACAAAAAATGGAGTGTTAACGTGACGAGACCTTAAAAATATAATAGTACACTTAAATACCTTTCTGTGGATATAAAGAACGTAAAAATCAAACTTAAAACGAAGAAGTTATGTCCGTTTAAAATTTGGCAAAACATAAACACTTTTGACAGCTTTTACAAAATTTTGGACATTCTGATTAGATTTTAAATTAAGTGTATAAAAGAAATTAGCCCGGAATGATTTTTCGCTAAAATAAGAGACCTTTCGTTTGTCATGAATGTCTATAACGAAGTAGTTACACTCCGTCAAAGTTGGACTATTTTTTAGAAAAGTTAATAAATTTCCTGCACACACTTTTAGTAAATATAAAGTTGTTAGGATTTTTATTTGGGATTTTCGGGCCCGTTTGAGCTATAAAAACCTTAGAAAATATTGTAGTAACACTTATATACTATTTATATGCGTCAAAAATTTTATAAATATTATTTCGTAAACTAATTTCACTATAATTAAATTGACGATATGAAAATACTAAAAATAATGACCGAGCGAGATAGACTATAATTAATTTTTGATTATTAGAAAATATTGCAAATGTGTATACTTATATATTAAGTGGCGAACTTGACGTAAACATTATTTAGACTTATAAAACTAAAACGCAAACTATTAGGTGGTGATATAATGTTATAAAATAATGTGCATCATTTATTACGCTTGCATTATTCTATATCGACCTATAATTAAATAGGTTACGTGCCGGGCATATTGTGACGATTTCCTTTGTTGATTTCCCCTAAAAATCAATACATTTTCTTGAGGTAAGTTTATAGCCCCGCTTTCACTTGTTTTACAATTACTTTACGAATCTCGGAGTGAGATACATTGCTTGTTTTTACAATTGGACGTAAGTACAACACTTTTCAATTTTTACAATGATTATTGATGCGCCTAAGTACCAACAACCCACAACGCCCATCATCATGAATAGTTAATTACTTTGTGTAAGCGTGTGTATTATAAATAGATCTATTAGGATTGACATCCGCGTCCAGGTTTGGTCCCCTACAAGGCCAACGGGCGTATACTATATCAAAGTTTAGAGGGTCTCGGGTTAGACCCTTCCAACGGGCAAAGGTGATGTTTATATAATTTCTTTGTTTCGGTGTTATGAGCTTAGTGCAATCAAATTACAATCTTATTTTGCACTATATGTGTCACTTGTTATACAATTTAAATCTTGCGGTCCACAATTATTATTTACTTAAACATATAAACTCACCAACTTTATGTTGATATTTTTAAGCATGTATTTCTTAGGTGCTTAACCCATTATGAAGTATTTGGAGTGCATTGGGTCTTCATTCATTCAAGACTATATTTTTATGGAATTTTTATACACTACTTTCCTCGTTGTACTTTTAAACTATAAATTTCATTTGATGCAAACTTGGGACAACTTGTTTTAAACTTATTTATTTTAATAAAACAACGAGGTTATCTTTTAAACGACTCATTTAGAGGTTTTTCTCTTATATCTTGTTCTATTTTATTATGAAGTAACGCCCCTGGTTACCTTTCTGCTACCACATACTTTGGGGGTGTTACATAATATAATTGTGGTTTTCTACAAGTTTTAAGAAAATAACAAATTCTAAAAATTATACAAAGTTATTTTTTCAAAAATAAAAATATGAAATTTACTATTGCTAGGTTGACGACGCCGTCAAGATTAATCATGACGCCGTCTCCAAAGCCTGTAAATAAATTTTTTTGTTTCTTGAAAAATTTCCTGCACGCAAATCCTATTAGTTATTTCCTGGAAAATTTACTGCATAAACCACGCCAACGATTAGCCTAATCATACTAATCAGATGAAAATCGTTAAACATAGACACAAAGAACACAAACGCCAAACAAATCTACATGATTCATTTTACCAGGTCTTGACAACTGGTTCTATAAATAAACTGGATATCTTTCCTATTACACTTTTATTCGATATAATATACTTTGAATTGTAAGCTCTAAGACGAAGTTAAAGACACATCAAAGCATGATAGCAAAAATCAATTTAAAATATAAGAAATAAACACATGAATAAATAAAACTCACAACACTCCTAAAACAAATTGAATTCAAATAAAGCAATAATAAATAGCTTCTAAGGATGTTGTCTCCAATTGTAGACCGGATATTTTGTTCAGAGTTACGTCCCTGACGTCTAACCTTAGTTAACAGTTAAAAAGAGGTTGCCCTACGCTTAAGGTCAAGTGTGGAGTGACACTATACCATTGTGTAATAAAGAGCACCCCCTTGTAATTGGAATAAAGGTGTTTGTTTGAAGTATATTCTCTAATGTGTGTTACTTCAATCCTACATTTTTCTAAATAGGTGTGTATAGCTGTCAAATCCTAAAACCATTTATCTAACATCTATTTGCTTCCATGGGTAAATTAGGTCTTCTTAAGAAATTATTCTCTATCACCTCCAAATTCAAAAAATCAACACCTAGATATTTACTTTGTCCTAATAAGCCTGATTTAAATCCATAATGTTTCTTAGGATTTTCTTTACACGGGTGATGATAGCAATATACATCCTTAGGGTGGAAAGACGCCACGTGAGGTGAAGGCGGTGTATGAATGGTCAAATTGTCTACTACCTTCATCCTAAAACTATCCAGACTATATGATTTGATGGGTGGTTCGGGGTTAATTTCGTCTCCTAGACTTATATCTAAGGGTGGACAATTTGGTAAGGGTTGTGATTGAGGCTTTGGTTCTTCAAAAATCGGAACTTCCCTAAAACTAAGAGGAATTTCATGATTAAAAGTATTTAATCCTAAATCCTCTAGTCGTATTTCGTCTAAAGGTTCTACCTCCATCAGGATTCCTATAGTCTCTTTGACTTTTTCCGAGTAAGTCACGAGCAATGTGTATACCTCAAATGATGGGAGGATTTGTGGGGTACTTTGTAGGCTTCTCAAACTTGCTAATTCTTGCTCAGTAATAGCTTTAAAAGGTTTGTTCCACTCTTTTTGTCCCTGGGAAAAATTCTCTATGGTTTCTCATGCTTCTTCAGCACTTAATTCCCTAAGGTCTCCGTTTGCAGCAAAGTTAAGGTCTATTTGGGTGTAGTGGTTGACATTATTAGAAAATATTTGAATCTGGGTTCATAAATCGAGGCCATGATGAGGGACTCTTTGGATTAAGTTTTTGAAACGAGTCCACACATCGTAGAGAGATTCATCTTGATGTTGTTGGAACATCAAAACATCATTTTGGAAGGTTTCAGCCAAACATTTTAATATATTTACACTAGAATAACTATACATATTCATTTTAAATGACAACTTTATTTACAATATAAACAAGAGGGTTTATATGAACAAAGGGAACAAAGAAAAGATACACTACGAGAAAGCTAATTAAAAGAAAAAAAAATCTCACGTGATAGGAATCAAGTGAGTAAACCTAAGCTAAATAAAATTCAGAACCTATACTATTCCTCACGCAGCGGTGCCAAAAGCTTGATGCGGTCGTTGTAACACACTAGGTTTTACAACTCCCTAAGCAGAGTACCTAACCATTGTAGTGTAGTATAGACAAGACTCGGGGGGTTGTTACCGTTCTCTATGAGAATAGGTTGGGAAGATTTGAACTAAACGTAACTAAGGGTTGGAAGAATATTATTTTTGTATTTTTATATTTTTAAGAAAGCAATTAAACTCTCAGTTTTAAAGGGGGTTTTGATTTTAAGCTAATTAAACTAATAATTGAAATTAAATCTAAACTAATGTATGGAAACTCGTATAGGTAAATAAATATGTTTACTTAATCATGCATTAATCCTTAGTTTGCTTTTCGTAATTCTATTTCTTTGTCACACTTGTGATGCAATGTGTATGTAAATCCTAAGTAATGAACGAATTACACGAACCCGCTGTCTATGCAATATTCCGTTAAGGCAACGCACAAGTAAGGTAGTATGAAGACTATTACAAGGCCTCTAAGAATACCTTACATGCATTAAAACACTTAAAAGGTGATCAACTGTTAGGAATTTTGTAATAGATAGTTACTACTAGTAGGTATGTAGTTCCTACTGGTAGAGTAAAAGTTCCTGCTGGTAGGTATGTAGTTCCTACTGGTAAGGATAATGTTATAGTTAGTGCTGGCAGAACAAAAGTTATTCCTGCTGGTAGAACAATATTAGTCCTGGTAGTATTATGCTTACTACGAGTTGATAGTATAGTTAGTTAGTGATAGGGATATGCATGAGATATCCTAGGAAGTGATAACACTTATCACTTTAGCTTTTAGCGAGTCTTAAGGAAACAAGTAGTTAGGGTTTCATGCGTATTTAAGAAACCTACAGCCTTGGATGAAAGGCAGTGATTGAATTGATCAGAAAAATACTTTTATTATTAATAGAAAAGATCCATAGAGGATCATTGTTTTTAGTAATTCTTTAACTCTGTTGTTTATATTCTGCATAAACAATAGTTTCATTTGTTAGAGTCTCTCTTAGAGTTTCCTGTGATTACATAAGTGCTCTACAACCTCAACGGGCGTGAAGATCTATCTAGGGCTGGACCTACAGTTAATGCTAGCACTAAGGTCGGCTAAAGCATTACATAAGAAAGTTTTATTAAAGTTGAACGGAATAAGAAAACTTCCTAGGTCTCCAAGTTTGGGTGGAACTTTGTTTTGAAGAATGGCAGAACTTTCATCGCTTAGGAAAGCAGCAGAAATTTGCTCAATTTTATTTTTGTTGCTTATGAGTTCTTTGAGAAATTTACCATAGTTAGGCATTCCAGCTAAAACGTCGACAAGAGGTACGTTGATTCAGACGGATTGAATCATGTTGAGGAATTTTCCGTACTGGGCCTCCATTTTTTCTTTTCTAAGGCATTGAGGATATGGGATCTTTGGTTTGTATGGTTTTGGTAACGGCGTTTCTTTGACTGGTTTCGGAGGTTGAGTTTTTGGTTGTGGTGTTGGTTCATCATCTTCATCATCGCTATTGAAGTTGATAGGATTTTCAGAATTGTTTTATTGGTCATCCGGCTTATCTAGTGGATCATAGGATTTACCACTTCTTATGAATACGAAATTCACATGCTCATTACGAGATTGCGGTGGTTTATAGACTTTAGAGTTGTTACCTCGTGGGTTTGGTTATGTGTTGCTTGGAAGAGATCCAGAAGGTCAACAAGATTGCTTATCAGCGAGTCTGTCGAACTTTGTTTCAAGGTTTTGGATTGAAGCTTGATGATTTTTTGCTACTGTTTCGAGTTAAGTTTTTAGGTCCATGAATGTTTCTTTGACAAAAGTGTTGGTTGTTTGCTGAGATTTCATGAAATTGTTGAATTGTCTTTGAAGATCATAGGATTTATCATCGGTGTTAGATCGATAGTTGTCTTGGTTGTAATCATTTCGTCCGCTTGAACGCCAATTATCGTGATTCGAGTCTCGGTAGCAGTAATCATTGTAAAAAAAGTTTGTATGAATTTAGCTTCTTCTTCACGAGACATGGGTATGTCATCATCGTCAAGATCGGGTGTTGGTTTTTTTGCACGAGATTGGAGTTCTTTGTACTGAGCATCTATTTTTATGGTCATGGCATCCATTCGGGCCATAATTTTATTAGTGTCGGAATTACTGTTACCTTCATCGACGAAAGCAACGGTTTTTTTAAGAGATGATTTAGTTTTTTGATTTTTAGCCCAGTCGAGCTTGAGTAAGACTTTATCTTCGAGAAGCTGGCAAGCTTGATTTGGTGTTTTATAGAGGAAAATACCACCAGCTGCGGCATTTAGAACTTTTTCGGTTATTTCGTTGAGACCATGATAAAAGATTTTGATAATATTGCCTTTGGACAGATTATGACCATGGAAATTTCTGAGCATTTCCTTCATACGAAGCCAAGCATCGGTGAGAGATTCATTTTCATGTTGAGAAAAAACACGGATTTCTCCGAGGAGTTGGTCAAAAAGAGCTAGGGGAAAGAATCGGCTAATGAAATCGGTTCGAAGTTCATCCCATGTTTCAAAAGTTCTTTCGTTGAGTTCGTCCAACCATGTTTTTGCTTCTCTAGTGAGTGATAGGGGAAACATCATTAGGCGGACAGCTTCATTCTCGGTATCTCTGTATTTAAACATATCACAGATTCTGAGGATTTCATGAATGTGTTTATGAGGATCGGTTTTGGTTCAACCATCAAATTGTATTCCTTTAACGAGAGTCAAGTGGTTACCTTTAATGGCAAATTTATTTGCGGTTTCAGGAATAGTGATTGAGGAACCAGGAGTCGGAGCGACAACACGGTCGGTAGCCCACATGGGTTCATCATCCATTGAATCATAATTTCGAAGAATATTAAGAAAGTGACGGAAGTAATTGATGTTGAGAATTGGCGGATAGACAATTTTCGAGTGTTGAGGTGGGTTGTTTCTTTGATCGTATGGAACTCTTCTGTTTTGTCGACGAAGTCTTCGATTCAGGGTACGTTCAGGTTTAGGTAATGGTTCAACAAGTTCAGAATTAGAAGCACGTGTATGCATCCAAAGGAGAAATTGTTTGGGTCAGTTTGCCAGAAAACTATACGGCGATTTTTAAAAAGAGGGGAAGTTAAAGTAATTTTCAGAGTTGACTACAGTCTGAAAACTTTGATGTGTTTCAAAAGCTTTAAATTTATAATGACTGAAAATACCAATTTTATTATAGGGAAACACACGGGTAAAAGTATAACCCACGTATGTAGCATAATCTTTTTTAGGTAAGACCATGTCGTCCACAGGGATTTGAGTAGTATTCGAATAATCAAAAAGAAAATAAACTTTAACAATTTTGAAAATAACTTTTGTTTTACCAGTGATAATAAAGATGACTACTTGGATAGTTGAAAATAATTTATAAGTATTGATAATGATTAAGACCTCATAGATTTTTAACTCATAAAAAGGATTTCTCGTCAGAAAACGTTTTCACAAATTAACTTAATTAACTTAAGACTTATATTTAGTAGGCTAGACCAGATGTGTCACTCAAATGATCCAGATAACTTATTATATCAAAGCTTATTTTGTTTATCAATTTACAAAAGTGGATTTCTCGACACAGACGATAAAGATCATAGACAAATCTTTAAAACATATACTTCATAACGGGTCTTTCGACCTATACCGATATGATTATCTAATCTAAGTTGATAAGTAAAACCAATGAGATAAGATATAATAGGGTTGCAACATAAGCTTGAGATTGAAGAGAAATGCTCTGAGTTACGCTTTTTGGGGATGCACTCAGAGCTTGCGACGAGACGCGGACATTCCCCATGCTGCGGTTCCCTCCGGTCTGTTCCCGGGTTGGGTTAGGGGAACATCCGAGCGATTTCCTTTGCGGATCCAAACGCGCTCACAAGGCGCACAATAAGAATAAGACCAATAGAGACTTCATAAGAGACCATTTGAGCTGCAGATCTACCAAACACATATTCATTATCATAACTTCACCAAGTAGTCATGAGAGATTTAGCCTCTCATGGCTAAGGAGTTCATAACATAACTTGATTCAATAAGAAACTTCATTATTTACTAAACTAGTATGGTGTTCTTCTTTGTTCTTGGTTATTTGATCTTGATTCTTCAAAAGGTGTGGTGTTTATGCTTGGAGAATGATTGGGAAAGGATTGGATGAGATTGTTATGTGTATGAGTTGATTTGAAATGTGTGAGAGTTTGGCTTTATTTACAGGTTGATTCCAGGGTGGAAGTGCGGCGCACAAGATAAATTGTGTGGCGTACTTGGTGATTAAATGCGAAGGAAATTTAATGTTTATTGAAGAAGTGCGGCGCACAAAAGTATTTGTGCGGCGTACTTAGGGTGTTATTGCAATAGTATTTATGACTTCATTTATTTTTCGTAACCAGATAGGAAGTGCGGTGCACAATTTTGTAAGTGCGGCGTACTTGAGGAGTTAATGCATTATTTTGACTAAGTCTTTAATTCTTTGACTTTGAAGAGAAGTGCAGCGCACAATTGGTAAGTGCAGCGCACAATTACACTTTTCAGCTTGGGACTTTATCTTTTTCTTGCATCTTGATTTCTAAAGTGTATAAATATTCGAACTTTGTTTATTTAGAGCTCGGGGTGTCTTCAAGTGAACCAGCAAGTATTTCATGCTATTAAGTATTGAAAGTTCACAAGAAATGATAAAATATAAATAAATAATGCCACCGAAAACATATATAATTAGGGCGTTATCAATCACTATCATCAATAACAATGACATGATCATCTTCTGGTGAGTCTAGGTCTTTGAAGCTAGGTTGCACATTTGACACCAGCTTTGCTATATCTTATAACTTGATTGTGCTAGAGGCTTCTTCTTCTTCCTCAACTTGTCTAGCAATGGAGTTGGCCCTTCTTCCTGTTCTAGGTTGAGTGAGGACAGTTTCCAACCCTTCACTAACAGATTTGGTTTGGTCATTACTGAGCTAAGGGTTGGCTCTTGCTTCACTAGTGACCCCTAAAGAGGTTGGGCCACTAATTGCTTTCTGGTCCTCTTTATGCATTCTAGTATCCACATGTGTAGAAATAGGAGGTTGGCTTGGGTTTGAGTCCATGGTCGAGCTGGACTCTTTTCTTTTCTTAGAATGACTAGTTTTGGAACTAGTGGGTGCTTTAGAGGACCCGCCTTTTGTTGCCTCTTTACTTGACACATAGGGTTGTTTTAAAGAAGTTGAATGCTTCTTGTGTCCAGGTTGAGCTCCAGGATTTGTGCCTTATAAAACCCTCTAAGCATTGGAAGATAGTTTGGGAGCTTTAAATACCACTAGCTTATCTGCAGAGCATATAGCCAACATGTGGTCTGTGAAAGGAGGTTCTTCAGGTTGGTTAGGCTTTAGTGCCCAACTGTTGACACTAAAGACTTGAGTGAGGTAGAGTGTGACATCACCATCTCCATATTCATCCTTCATCTTGTGCATTACCAACATAGATAGAAATCGAGTGTAGAGAACAACTTTTTCCCTTTGTTTCTTCTTCAGCTTAATGATGATATCCTCCTAAAATATGTTCGCATTGTCTATGTTAATGCCATTTGCTAGACTATACAGTATAATAGCACCTTTATTCGTGATTTGATCAAATCCTCCAGTTTTAGCCCCTAAACATTGGATGATTTGTGCCATTAGTAACCTCCACCTAGGAGGATAGAGGATCTTCTTGAGAGTTCCTTTGGCGGAAACTTCTTCCCCATATCCAATAGTTGGAAACCAGTGCCTAACTACATCAATGGATGGTGGTGCAACATATTCACTAGAGTGATGAAGGTAATGTGCACCAATGGCATTTCTAAAGGTGTTTACCCCTACTTCTCCATAAATACAACCAGTAGGGATTGAGAAGGAAACCTTAGAGTTTTCAAGAGCATTAGCTGAGTACCAAAACTCAGCTACATATTCCTTATACATGTTTGGAGATCTGATAAATAGATTTCTAAGGCAACATTTGGAAATAAAATCAGAAACACATTTGAAATAATCATTGTTATTGTGTTAAGGGTATACAAGAGCAACCTCATTGTTTGTGTTGAGGATGATATCTTCAAGATTGAAGCTTACTTGTTTAGCAGCAACAAAGGGTTGTTCTTGTTGTGGAGGATTTTATTCCTGGTTTGCCATTTGATGTGATTAAGGTTTTGATGATTTGATCTATTTTTGATGTTTTTTTGTGTGTTCTTAGTGAGATGATTTGTTTGTTTTGTTTTGAGATTTGATTTGTGAATGGGAGAGGGTTTATAAGATTTGTTACTTTTTACTTTTTCTTTTGAGGAATTGATAACTACCAAGTGGAAGTTATGAATTTTGTGAGAAGTTTTAGGGTTTGTTGTTAACATGTATGTGAAACTTTATATTTAATGAAAGTCGTTTCAACATGCTTCTAATGCTTTGGACAGTATACAGCCATCTGTGTACTATCAAAAGTAGGTGAGAGAGGTGAGGTCATTCGAACGTTTGAAATTCATCTTTTAATAAACCTTTTATTTAGTTAACTTCTCTTGTAAGAAATCACTTAATAAAATTATTTTATTTTGAGAATCATTTTTGTTTTTGAAACTGACCTTATGATTGATGTAAAGAAGTTGAAATAGGTTCAGGTTTGATGTCATGTTATGCTGAACTGATTATTTTAATCATCATTATCATTAATCTTCCAGCGAAGGCGACAAAATTACAAGTGCTCATGCAAATCCATGAATGAGACATATGTGATTGCTCAGTTACTTCACTTAAGCAAGCTAAAGGTTATATACAAAAACTAAACTGACATGTAACATATGAAAGTTTGTTCAGTTTTGGATGAAAGCGCTGAAGCTTTAGTTTTCTTTAGTCAGTACTGAAGCTTCAGGTTTTGAATCAATGTTCAGCATACCTAGTTCAATAATCAATCTTTTAAAAGTTGGCTCATTTAGAGGATTGGTGAAGATATCAGCAAGTTGATATTGAGTGGGAATGAAATGTAATTCAATGTCCCGTTTGAGAGTATGATTCATGATCTGACATCAATAAGCTTTGTTTTTTTAGGCACAACATTCAACAGTAGTTATATCTTCAGCTTCAACTGAGAACATATATACAGATTACTGCTTATTTGCACTTCAACAAACAAGCTTGCCTTCAAGCAACTGACAAGCATCTGAATTGCTTTATCTATCCATGTTGTATCTAGCACAGTCAGAGTCTCGGTATCCTTTTAGGTTAAGACCTGAACGTTTTGGATACTGAAGACCAAGACTAGGAGTACCTTTTAGGTACCTGAAAATTTTCTTAATAGAAATAAGGTGGGATTCCTTATGTTTGCTTGATGTATTACATAGAGATTAGTTGAGAATTGAATGTCAAGTCTGCTTGCAGTTAGGTTTATTAGTGATTCAATCATATCTCTATACTAAGACTCATTTACAGCTTTGCCATTGAGATCAGGTCCTAACATGTTAGGGGGCATAATTGAAGTATTCACTTATAAACCAATTTTGTCATACTTTCTTAGTAGATCTTTGACATATATTTCTTTGTTAATTGAAATGCCTCTTTCAGATTGTTCAATCTGAAATTTGAGGAAGTAGGTGAGGACACCTATCATGCTTATTGTGTATCTTTGAGTCATGAGTTTAGCAAACTTTTTGCACACCTTTGTGCTGGTGGACCCAAGGATAATATCAACAACATGAATTTTTACCAAAATCATATTTTTTGAGTTTTGTAGATAAACATAGTGTTGTCTATCATACCTCTTACAAAATTATGTTCGGTGAGATAGGTTGAGAGAGTTTCATCCCTTGTTTAAGTCCATAAAGGGTTTCTCCAATTTTGCAGATATGGTGAAGGGATTCATTACATCTCAAAACCTAGATGTTGTTTGACATAAACTTCTTTTAGTTTACCATTGAGGAATGTACTTTTGACATCCATTTGATAAACTATGAAGTTTATGTATGTGGCAAAGGTAAGAAAGATCCCGATTGCTTCAAGTCTTGCAACTAGAGCAGGATTTTATCATGATTTATGCCTTCATGAAATTGATGATTAAATCAAGCATTATTGCCTTATGATTACAATGCTAGGTTCCTCCTTTATTGAAAAGAATTAGAATTGTATCATGTGCTGAAGTATCTTTCATTTGGAGAGGATAAGAGTTCAGAGATCTAAACATTTTTAGTTTTGTGAGGTTATCAATGAATTGGTTTTCATTAGTGTGTTTTTTTGTTCAAACTAATCATCATTAATGAGTTTATCAGTTTGAAACATATGATCATTTTTTATCATTGTGATCAATTTGATCATTTTGACCATATTGGTCAGATGAGATTTCTGCTTTAATAACAATTGATTTTTTCATAAGGTTTTATGAAGAATTCTCAGTTGTTAAAAGCGTTTTAGTGTTCATGCTGTGGAACATTTACTTTCCCTCCTTTTTTGAAAACTATACCATAACCATAACCTTCAGTGATCTATGTGAAGTTATTTCCATACATTCCTTCAGGTCCTGGTACATCCTATATTTGTGCAGGTAATCCTTGATATATGTTTTAAACGACAATTGTTCAAACGTGATAAAGATTCCTTGATGTTACACTATACAAAATAGGATCATGATGGTTAGTTTTGTTTCAAAACCCACCTTTTAGTTGGAGTCTTTGATCGTAGAGCACTTGATGATTCAGTCTTGCTTGCTTTGAAAGACTCAACTTTCTTAGCTTGAAGAGCTTCTCTTTTCCTAAACCACTCAATGTCATTGTGATCAGATGTGGATGAACATTGCTACCACATGTTTCATAGTTCTTTGTGACATGTTGAGGGTTTCTAGGTTTGATTCCTCTTCTTAGAGAAATAATCATGTTATGGCCATGAGTATCATGATCATAGCTTCCACATATTTCACATATGGGATAGTATACACAATCAATAGATTTATGATCATTATATCTACAATGTATGCAAGAGGAAAAAGGTATTACTGGCCTCAAAAGTCTGGATCTTGATGAAGATTCACCTTGACCAGTATGATACTGATTTATATTCATAGAAGACATAAATTTAGCATGATCACATGTTCTGTGATTGGTTCTCTTGCACTTTTTACAAAACAAGACTTCATAACAATTCTCAGAGAGATTATTGTGTATCCATACAGTTCATAATTCATTTTGAATTGAGTTTTGTATTTGTTTTGAAGTGCATTGGGAGAAACCTGTTGAGAATTCTTGATTCTGAAGTAAGATGACTTATTCTTGCTAATTTGTAGTTTTAGTTCATTAAGTTCTTTCATTACAATAGTCAAAGGAGGATCATCTTCCATTTTCACATTCTTTAACTTACCAGCAAGAGCTGAATTAGTTTTAAAAGCTGAAGAACTTTTTTCTTTCCTCTAGCAAGAGTTGTGGAAGGTTCATTTATTATGATACCTTTTAAAGTTTCAGCTTTGAATGTGGATTTTGAATTCAAAATTGATTTGATAGTCTTTGGTCCAGAAACAGGTTCAGCACCAGTCAGCTTCTCCAGTGGAGGAAGGGGGTGCTACAGACTGAAGATTCATCCGCTAAATCATAATCAGTCGTTGAAGAGTCAGAGACAACAACTGAATGGTTAGTTGTGTTTCTTTGTGACTCGTTTGAAGGTACCTTACCAGTATCATGATTTGACAGAGTAAAATCTTCAGCTTTAGATAACTTAGGTTTATTACTACTAGTAATAGACACCTTTGAGTTATCTGCTAAAGACTTTACAAACACTGGGTCTTTTGGCCCAGAGCTGGAGGTATCTTCAATGAGTTGGTTAATTCCCAAGATTTTCTTCTTTTGAGTGGGAATTTGTTCACTCATACACTGATTATCTTTATTAGAACAATTTAGCCATGCTTCTGTAATAGAAGTTAGCTTGTTCAGTTCATTTCTTAAGTTTTGATTCTTTTTGAGAATCTCAGTGTTTACATGATGCATGGTAAGAAGATCAAGCTTTGCTTTCTTTAATACCAAAGTTGTTCTTTACATGTATTTAGTTCTTGAACAAGATTTCTATGTTTTGACATGAGTTGTTTCTTTGTTCTTCAACATAGTTTAGATCAATACACAGATAATCTAGAAAGGATTTTCTATCATCATTATCTTCCATTTCAAGAAGAGTGTGTACCTTTTTCATAGAGGGCTTAATCCATTCACCATTTCTAGTACTTTCTTTGCCAACATAAACTCTTTCTTCATCAGCAAGAGCCATAAGAGCTTTAAATTCAGTTACTTCATTGTCATCAGATGACACTTCTTTTTCATCCTAATCATACATTTCAGCAATTAGACATTTGTTTTTCTTAAGGACGAACTAGGAGCTGAGGCACTGGAACTGAGGAGGGCTAGTTTAGCTTTAACTTTGTAGTACTTGACTTCAAAGTCTTCGGTCTGCCTCGGTTCATGTTTGTGCTCAGATGAATGGAGAAGTTTTGGTTGAAAATGTGACTGATATGAAGGAACTGATGTCTTTGACCAACAGTCTCTTGCAAAATAACTCTTCTTGCCACATTTGTGGCATTCAGTTTGGTCAATTGCTTTTGCACTACTAAACCTTTGAGTACCCTTTAGGAAGAATGTGACAACCGTGATTTGAGCAGGTCAGTTATACCTTTAGAATTGGCTAAGAGTTCATTTTATGTGTTTAAGTGTTGCTCTATATGATTTTATGTGTGCTAAGTGAGTTAATTATGTGCTTGATATCATTTTGAGGTATATGGGCATCTCATTTTGAGTATGTTGTGTTGGATAAGGAGTATTCCATTTGTTCACATTTAGTGATAATGGAATGGAATGGCGTAATGCATGTAATGCTATGTGAATAGTTGGATAATTAAGTGTTAGCGTTTAT
>BQNB010066677.1:4521-34470 GCA_026074375.1 Tanacetum coccineum
TCATGGGCGGTCACGAATTTAGGTATGGATATGGAGAAACTGAAACAAGATTCCACCATTCTTCATGTTGAAACGTTTAACTCTGAGAAGAAACGAAGTGGGGTTTCTGTTATGAAAAAAGAAGACAACACCGTACATGTCCACTGGAAAGGAGCTGCTGAGATGGTACTAGCAATGTGTTCAAACTATTATCAGAAAGACGGGATCATGAAGTCTATAAATCAAGAAGATAAATCACGAATTGAGAATTTAATCCAAGGAATGGCAGCAAGCAGCCTCAGGTGCATTGCTTTCGCTCATATGCAGATTCCAGCAGATGGCACCAACTACAAAATGTTAAATGAAGAAGGGTTAACATTGCTAGGCATTGTTGGGATAAAGGACCCATGTAGACCTGGGGCAAAGGAAGCTATCGATGCTTGCAGGTCAGCTGGTGTGGGGATTAAGATGATAACCGGAGACAACGTTTTCACAGCAAAAGCCATAGCTGCTGAATGCGGAATACTTACAGCTGGTCAACAGGTTAGCAAAGAGGAAGTTATTGAAGGTGAGGTATTTCGTAATTACACAGATGAGGAGAGAATGGAAAAGGTTGACAGTATCAAAGTGATGGCAAGATCATCACCCTTCGACAAGCTTCTAATGGTTCAGTGCTTGAAAAAGAAAGGTCATGTGGTTGCAGTCACAGGTGATGGTACAAATGATGCGCCAGCTTTAAAAGAAGCGGATATTGGACTTTCGATGGGAATTCAAGGGACCGAGGTGGCTAAGGAAAGCTCAGATATTGTCATCTTAGATGACGATTTCGCTTCTGTTGCGGTTGTGTTAAGGTGGGGAAGGTGTGTGTATAACAACATCCAAAAGTTTATTCAGTTTCAGCTTACCGTGAATGTTGCAGCTCTTGTTATCAACTTTGTTGCAGCTGTTTCTGCTGGTGATGTCCCATTAACAGCAGTTCAACTATTGTGGGTCAACCTGATTATGGACACTTTAGGTGCTCTAGCACTCGCCACAGAGCGACCCACTAAGGAACTCATGCATAAACCGCCTGTGGGTAGAGTTGCACCTCTTATAACTAATGTCATGTGGAGGAACTTATTGGCACAGGCGCTGTTTCAGATATCCGTTCTGTTGACCTTCCAGTTCAGAGGTAAATCAATCTTTAATGTGGACGAGAGAGTGAAGAATACCATTATCTTCAATACTTTTGTTTTCTGCCAAGTGTTCAATGAATTTAACTCGAGGAAGCTGGAAAAGAGGAACGTCTTTGAAGGTCTTCACAAAAACCGGTTGTTTATTGGAATCATTGGGGTGACCATCATTCTTCAGATTGTGATGGTTGAGTTCCTTAAGAATTTTGCAGATACAGAGAGACTGAATTGGACGCAGTGGGGAATTTGTATAGCAATTGCAGCCTTATCGTGGCCTATTGGTTGGTTTGTGAAGTTGATACCAGTGCCAGATAGACCATTTTTAAGCTATATACGAGCATGGATTTAGACATTTAGTCCCGGTGGTGGGGGTTTATAGTATGGGAGGTGATTTGTACATGACTGTGTGTAATTATGTTGTAGTTGTACCATAAGTTAGATATGTAGTAGGGTTATTTAGTAGCATGACCCCACCCTAAGTACACACATATTATTGTATTTTGTTCCTGATTATTTGTAATATCTGATTATTTGTTTTTGTGTATACAGTATTATTTTAGTTAATTAAGGTAAACTACATTAATCGCTCTTGAAGCAACAAGGAAGCAAACCTTTCTTCTAAATTTTCTCGTGGATCAGATGGAAATGGACTCCTGCAGTCCTGCATAGAAAAAGATCCTCCTGCTCCATCAGCCGTATCCTAAGGCATAGAACTCTTATCTAAACTATTTGTGACCTGTCCTAATATGCAGGTTGTGTGGTCTGTACAATCTCACTATCTTACAGTGAACAAAGGGGTTAGGCTATCCAGTTATCATCATAATATAGCAAAAAAGTTTAGCACATGTAAGTGACTATTGCTATCTAGAATCAATGATTCAGATCCACATGATCAGAGCTATTCGGTATAACTATCTTGAGGTTGAAACCAGCTAACTGGAACGGAAAGAAAACTACGGAGTATAAGTTTGTATGCAAAGGTATCATTCACCATCAGTACAGAAAACATGCTCCCCTGACATGGCCACATGGGTGATTAGTACTTTAGTAGACAATCATGAAGATCAATGGCAATATCAGTTAGCGAGAATAGGGGCAGGTGTGCACCATTTCAGATAATTTTAAGATTAAAAATATATGTTTCTCATGTTATCATTTATCTTTTTATTTTGTACATATGACAATAACTTTATAACCATTTAGATCTTATATCATCTGCTGAGTACTACTAGTATTTTATACTCGCGGAACTAATTGGCCATGGCCAAACACAAAAGTAGTACGCCAAACAACCGATTCAGTGAATGGTGTTCTAACCTATAGTTCATTTTGGTGAAGTAGTCGAGAGTATTAACCTAACATGTATGCTGTTTGTCTGCACCTTTTTACATCAACTAGCCCATTTTCAAAATAAACCTGCAATAAAAGAAAATGAATAAGAACGCACTGTGCAATGCAGAGGGTAAAAGGTTCAAACATCAATATTATGCATTCCATTCCAAGTTTAGGCCCGGTTTTAAAAGCGTGCTAAGTTCAAATAAATTACTACTACCATTAAGACAGTAAAAGCTCTGTTTCCAAGTTATAACCTGCCGGACAGTTATATAACTATAGAGCATGATTTTGTAGGAGTGCAGAAAACTTAACATGAACCACTAATTATCGCAAACTGAGAATAGTTCATGGATTCAGAAAATGGTTCATGGAACCCTAATAGACAATCATTAGATTTATGAATGCAAGTATGCAATATTGACTGATAACCAGTAAAATTTGGTATCAAAATGGAACAGAATAAGTGAACAATGCTGAGGCACTGAATCATAAAATGAAGATGAATATATCAGACCACCTAATAAGCAGTGTAACTTCCGTAAAGAACTCTTATACTTACGCAAGTGCTAATATACTATCCATCAACTTGTACCATTTCAATACCACAGAGTAAATTGTCTATCTATAAAGCCTTAGGTCATAAATGGGTTGGAAAAAGATTAAATCAAGTTACCCGTTCAGATTACAGAAGCCGAAGGACTGTCAAATTGAATCAAATTGTCGACCTAGACTGCCTAGAAACACGCACAACTCAATTTATGGTTAAGCATGGTATGAGGTCATAATTTGCAATGGTGTACGTTTAAATATTTCATTATCTAATGAAAATTGCATATATGGTCAACTTTAAGTTACAATCACCTGGTAACTAGAAAAAAGTTAATAAGATGGACTTCCTCATAGGTATTTCAGCTGTTAAAGTTAAACCACAAGATATCTATTTCGAACTTGCATAGTACCACTATTCCGCGTCGAACTTCAAACCTAGCTCCCACCTTCCTTCTAAGACACTATAAAATTTACAATCGCATATAAATCACGTGAATATTATTATTAAATCTAACTCGCGCCTTCCTTCTAAGACACTAAAAAAATAATCATCACACTAAAATAACTCATAATTAACTAACAAATTGCCAGAACAAACTGTTGGGATTCTTGATTTGATGAGACAAAATAAATAAAAGAATGAAACAAAAAGACTAAATCGGCAACTATGTAATTCTACAAAGATGGAAGATTTTGAAGAATTAATGAAGATTTGGTCAAAGATTTACAAGATAAAGACTAGGAAAGTATTTAATGTGATTTAATGTGATTTAATATGATTTAAATAGTTTCCTTATCTATTGATTTACTTCCTTTGTAAGCCATGATCTCTCCCTATATAAAGAGATCATAGGCGTGTAGTTTTATCCATCCATAGAAACATCGACTGATGAGAGTCGAATAGTAAAGGTGTGTGTGTACACCGGAGTTAGTTAAAAACGGTTATATATTAATTCCGATCACATTTAGCTCATGTATTTGTAAGCTCTGTAACGTAAATTAAGATTAAAATTCGTGTAATTCATGAAACTAAATGAAGGAACAATGGATGATGATGATAGACACGTTGATATAGCATAGAATGAGTATTTAGATGGCATTTTCGGTTAATTAGAAAGTTTGATGTACACTTTTAACCTCTCCAGATGAGCAAGTTTACAAAACCCCGTTTAACAATAACACGCTCGATCAACGTCGCCAAAAATAATGGTTGTCTACTTTAGTAAAAAGTTTTTTATTGCTGAACCCTTGAAAGTATAAAAAATATCATCCAACGTATTCGCTATGTCTTCCAAACACCATATATACCCTTAATATATTAATTTTGTCATTTGATTTTATATTATAACGATTAATATATACCCTTAATATCACTTTTGACGAAATACATACGGGGGTGTTTGGTATGTGGGTTTAGAGAGGTTTGGGTTGAAAGATACACAAAATAAACTGTTTGTTATTTATTTCTTCTTTGGGTTCACGCGCGTACATGATCCCCAATTCTCAACTCTATCAGTTTATGTGGGTGTCGACTATGTAACCAATAAGATATCGTTTTTCAACTTTTAGAAAACTTCCGATCACAAGATAGAACCCATTTTGCTTGTTTCCCCCTATTTTTCTCTGTTACATTAAATCCAAATCTAAAGGCCCGTTTGGTTTGTAGATGAATTTATGATTAGTATTTGAATTTGACTTAGATTTGAGATAGAAGAGAAAAAATAATATTAAAATATATATTACGTATATATTAAAATATAAATCAAAAGTTATTTATCTATATTATATATTAAGCATTTTTGCCTTCTAAAAATAAAAGGCTTGAATTTTCAAGTTACAACAATTTAAGCATAATGTACAAGCCAAAACACATAATTAGAAACAATTAAAACATAATTAATACTCCTATTATAACACCCCATTGTTAATATTTGAAAATAAAAATAATGAATACCGAATTAATAAATGATTAATACACTCAATTACTTAAAAATACAATCATATATTTACATTGTAGAACAATTAAAAGCGTATATCTACAAAAGCGTACATATAATGCCTCCTTAAAACGATGGTGCATATAGTTTTGAAAACCAAACTGGACCAACGGGTTCAACCGGGAATCGGAGTCACCATCGGTTCGGCTAGCCAATAAAAGCTGTCCGAAGATGAACCGGAGTGGATCCGTCGAAACCGATAAAAACGGGTGAACCGGGCCCCACCGGGATCAAATTCTTTTTATTTCTCCGATTAATCGTCACAGGGTACTCACCGCCGCAATGTGCGGGTACCCTGCTAGTATTAATAGTGAGTGGTAATAAATAAAAGATGTGAGGTAAAAAAACATGTGGTCCCACATTTGACATAAAACCTCTCCAACCTTCCATCCTCCAATATTTAGAATATCATCCTAAACCCGACTTCCAAAAAAGCAACCAAACAACTGTTTTTTGGTTTATAACCCAAAACCCATGGTAAACCCACAAACCAAACGGGCATAAAATCCAAATCCAAATCCTACACCCATCAACAAACCAAACAGGGTTTAACACTCACACGTTTAGTGTGACAATCAAAAGTAAACTAAAGAATTAGAAATTAAATATTACGTAAATACGTAAATAAGCCTATTACCGTCGGCAATATAGAATACACATGTTTGATGATCTTTTTTTTAAGAACGGCAACTATTATAAAACCAACTAGCAAGAAGCTAGAAAAAGAATTACAAAGAGATCAAATAGGGGTGTTGCAACCAACTATCCCAACTAAAAGTACAATTACATCTAGAAAGGCACCAAGTGAAAGAGCGCGAAACAATATCGTCAAAAATAACATCTTTACGAGGGGCTTTCGACGAGAAGAGCAACTGATTACGAAACATCCATACGCTCCACCAAGTTATATAAAGAACTCCTTCCAGCAAATCTTTAACTTTAGAGCTTAATCTGATGGAATTGAACCAATTAAGCCAATCAGCATATGAACCAAGGGGCGTCCATGATAGATTCCACCAGCGGCATACGAGCCTGACGATATCCGTAGCCAATCTGCAACTGAAGAACAAGTGCGAGGAATCTTCCTGAGCAGAGGAGCAAAGCGGACATAAAAGATCAGAAACTAGGACACCACGATGTTGTAAATTGGATCGAGTAGGCAACCGATCCAGGAAAACCTTCCAAGCAAAAACATTTATTTTTATTGGAACATATTTAACCCATCGAGTAGCAGTAGGGGCTTTCGGCAAGAAACATTCATCAAGAAGAATGCGAACATCTTTGACCCGAAAAACACCTTCCCCATTTAAATCCCACACCCATCTATCCTCCATATTAGACAACAATGTCCCTTCAATATACGTTTGAAGAAGAGCTAATTGAGAAGATTCAACCCCTCCTCTAACAGAACGACGAAGAGAAGAGGTAACCGAGAATTGCAGTTTATCAGCCACCGTACAATCTTTATTAATTTCCAAAGCATAAATTCGTGAAAACATAACACGAAGTTGAGTGTCACCAATCCAAACTTCATTCCAAAAATGCGTGCGCAAACCATTACCCACACGAATATGACAGTGAGAAATCAGGTCCACACCACGATCTTTAAGCATATGCACCTCCCGGATAATGGATTTCCAAGTCGAGTAACGATACGGAGATAATTTATATAATGAGGAGTCATGCATAGACGTGATGAGACAACACCACAATGAATTATCCCGTGATATGAATCTCCAAACCCATTTGAAAAGGAGCGACACCACAATGAATTATCCCGTGATATAACTCACATGAGTGTTGATGTTGATGTTGATGTTGCTCAATTTTATCTATTAATATAATGTTGTACACAACATGTGAGTTTAATATGTTTTTTGTGGTATATATTCTTATATAAACTTTAAATAGATTTTATATATGTGGTATTTTTAAAGTATAAAGTCTAGAATATATAAAGTCGAGATATTTGTTTATTTTCTAAAATTATTATAAAATAAGAGAAAACTCCATATGATTTTTTTAACAACGATAACTCCATATAAACTCCATATGATTTATTTCAATTTCAACCATCACTGAAGTTTTATTAATTACTTCATCTTTTTTTTAGTTTTTGTTTTTCACAAATTTGACATGTCTTTTTTTTTCTCCATCAAATTATTTCACCAATTATTTCAATTTTGACCAAAACTGATTTAATTTTGACTTTTTTTAATCGATTAAATCACACGATTTTACTTATGTATCAAAATCAAGCTTTCTAATTATCCAATTTATTTTGTATAAGATCAAATATCATACAAAAATCCTTATATAAAAGATGCCGTAAAATTATAGTTAGTATGTAATCTCCGTTTCTTATGAAGGGTGTGTTTGTTTTTGCAAAATTTGTCTGAATCACATCTGAGTCTGACCTGAGTCTGACGCGGTCAGACCTTGCCTTTTTGTTGTTTGTTTTTTTTTCAAGTCAGACATGATAACATGTATATCGTCTGACCGAGTCAGAGTTGATGTGCAAATCTGACTGTGTCTTAACCTTTCACCCCTTCACATTTCAAACAATGAAAAATAACAAAGATAAAAAAAATCTCGGGTTCATTTCAAGAAAAGAAAAATCTATATAAACCCATCATCGATCTTTAAGAAACAACAAAAAATACACCTTACCCGATACCTTAAAAAGACCTAAGCCGAGATCAAACAAAACATTATTATAGTAGTGTTTTTGTTTGTCATTTGTGAGTGAGAAAAAAAGCTATTTGATCTTTATTTCGTGTGTTATGAATATCAACATCAAAGAAATCATATCTTATACTGTAGTTAGGTAAGAAAAGTTTGGTGGCGCTTTTTCAGAGAGAAATATTAGGGAAGGAGGGTGTAAAGTGTGACTAATTTTAGGTTTGACAAATTTAATGTTATGAGGTTTTAACTTTTAAGGTAGTGTCCGATAGAGGTGAAAAAAAACCGGTTTTAAAAACCGGAACCGGTTTGAAACCGGAAAACCGAACCGGTCAACACCGGGTTTGACCAAACCGGTTTAGGTTTGAGGCCAAACCGGCGGTTTGGAACCGGTTTGGGTTTTCTTGGTTTCGACCGGTTTTACCACCGGTTTATCAAACCGGTTTGAAAAACCGGTTTACCCAAATCGGTTTCAACCCGAACCGGTCCGGGAGCCTACACAAAATTTTCAAATTTTGAATCTTCAGCTTTTAACACGTGGGGGGACCCGTTTTCTGACTTTCTTAGCTGTAATGTTTGTTATTTACCACTTTGAATGATTATAAATTCATGTATTGTGTTGTAGTTCAAATCACACAACTTACAATACAATCATAAGCAAAAAAAATTATTCAAAGTAAAACCAAATTTTCTTCAATGGCAAGTGAATCCGCATCCACCTCAACTGCCACCGGTGTTGGTTCAACAAGTGCACCTACAATTCGTGAAATCATAGCAACCAATCGAAACCCCAATATTTGGAAAGGCAACAACCTTTGCATAATGACCGACAACTCGCAAAAAGCTCAATGCAAGCATTGCTTTTATTTCTTATAGGTCAGTTCCAACACGACGTTGAGGAATCATATAGCTCATCCGCATTGTGAAGCAAAGAAGGCACAGCAGAACCAGAATCTGGAAGCGGGGCAAACGTCTATGGCTCGAGATGAGAGTGTTTTCAGGTACGATCCGGATTATCTTCGTGAACAATTCGCGGGTTTGGTGATTCAACGAGCGTTACGTTTTCACCACTTATGACCTCGAGCAAACAACGAGGGTGTTCCAGAACACTATGCAACCAAGATACCACTCATTTAAGTCGCTCGATCATCTCAAACGTGGATGCAATGAAACTTGGTTGGCGGCTAAACAAGAAATAATTGATAAGTTTTTGGTAACATAATGCTTTGTATCAACCAACAATGGATGTATGGTCCGCTCCTTATGGGGTGCCCGGTTCATACATGTGTGTTATCGCACATTGGATTGAACCCGGTACTTGGCAAATGATGAAGCGGGTAATTTCATTAGAAGAGTTTTCGTCTCCTCACACGAATGAAGCCTTGTTTTAAAATGTTGATAAAAAAGTCCTTACCAATTTACTTGGAAGATAAAGTTATGCAATGTATATTGGTATTGCTAGGCAACAACCACATCCGCCATGGATAAACTAAAATTAAAATACGATCCACCAATAGGGGGGAGGTTTTTATCCATGTCGTTGTTGTTGCACACTCATTAACTGTTGGGCAAAGCTGTTTAGGCGTCCCCTGCCGATTAATGCAATAAGAGAGTCTTTTAAGACAATGTTAAAAGATATTTTCCAAATCTAGTGCCAAGAAACCGACAACGCTATTGTTAAAATCTGTAAAGATGCAGAGAAACCTTGTTTCACGACCAAAATTGGGACGTTCCAACATGATGGACTCCATTATCATTTGTTCTAAGTGGTTTGAAACAACAAAAAATACTTTTGACGTTCTTTTCTTGACGTTTTGGCCTATAAGAATAGGTGTGTAATCTTTTCCGGATGAAAAATGAGTTATTATTCACTTCTTTTACCCAATTACTTGAAGTGTTTAACACTGCCACGGAAATTTTATCGGGGGTTTACTACCCAACATCTCCATTGGTACTTCAACAGATTTTCTTCATGAGTACGGTATTAAGCGAATATGAACTTGAGGGGGGTATATTGTCAAGTATGATTAAACCAATGAAGAAAAAACTTAGGAAGTATTTTCAACACATGCACGATAATTACTTGTGCAATCCCACTTCAAACTCTATGTTTTAATGTAACGGTGGTGGTATAGACTTTTCTTATCGAGTCGATAAGTACGGATTTGGATTTTTTTTGACGATACTTTTGCATCTAAGTCTAAAAGTTATTTTAAAGAATCTTTGGAAGGTTTGTTTAATATTTATTATACAAAATATGGTAAACCCAACTCTTCATCTCAAACAAGGTGGTGGGACTAACTTCATCGAAGGAGAGTGGCGGAAATAAGTATAGCCGTTTGCTAAACGGTTTAAAAGCACATACAAAAAAAAGGCAAGGACTACGTATCCTATAATGTCTAGCGAATATGAGCGATATGTCAATTCGGATTTTGTCACACGTCTTCATCCCAAAGAGTTTGCAAGTTTTGATGTCTTAGGTTTTTGGAAAGAAAAGGAAACAATGTTTCCCGTTTTATCCCGCATGGCCATGGATATAATAAGTGTACAAGCTTCTTCGGTAGCTTCTGAATCCGCATTTTCAACAAGTGGAAGGGTGTTGTCAATCCGAAGAACAAGACTCACTCCGGCTTCTTTAGAGATGTGCATGTGTTTGAAGGATCACTTGGACGCTAAAGAGCGTAAACAAGACAAATGCCCTCTTGAAACACCCTTGGACTTTGAAGAAGGTGTCTTTGATGACGAGGTGCAACAAAATGAAGCCATTCCACTATCCGATAAAGAAATTACACTAGATGCTAGCAGCGAAGGCACTATGTCTTCGAAAGGACCACGGTATGATTATATGGTGAGCAGCGAAGCCAAAGATGATTACTAATTTTCGATTAGTATGTTATATTTTTAATTCGCTTGCATTATGTTGTTGATGTTGTATTTTAAATTTCCTTGAATTGTGTTGTATTTCCTTTCAAATGTATTTTGTTTATGATGTATTAGGGTTTTTCTATTTAATAAAAGTTGAAGTTTATTCCGTTTATAGCGTACAAACCCACGAAGAAAAAAAACCTGGTTTGGGTGGTTAACCGGTTCGACAAAAACTGCACCCTAAACCGGTTTGAAACCGGAACCGGTTTTTCCCAAACCGGTTTCGACTGGTTCGTTGACCGAAACATGTTCATGTTTGACTAAAACCGAACCGAACTGGTTAACCGGTTTGCGCACGTCTAGTGTCTGACACTCCAAATGACCATCGTGGGCTGGACTTAACCAAAAACAAGTTTGATATATTAGATACGGATTATAACTTTTAAAGTTGGTCCAAGTGAAACGTTTGGTGAAAAAAAACTGGTTTTAAAAACTGGAACCGGTTCGAAACCATAAAACCGAACCGGTCAACACCGGGTTTGACAAAACCAGTTTCGATTTGAGGCCAAACTGGCGGTTTGGAACCGGTTTGGGTTTTCTTAATTTCGACCGGTTTTACCACCGGTTTATCAAACCGGTTTACCCAAATCGGTTTCAACCCGAACCGGTCCGGGAGCCTACACAAAATTTCAAATTTCGAATCTTCAGCTTTTAACAGTGGGGGGACCCGTTTTCTGACTTTCTTAGCTGTAATGTTTGTTTTTTATCACTTTGAATGATTATAAATTCATGTATTGTGTTGTAGTTCAAATCACACAACTTACAATACAATCCTAAGCAAAAAAAAAAAAAAATACTTATCCAAGCAAAAACCAAATTTCCTTTCAATGGCAAGGGAATTCCGAAATCCGCCTCAACTGCCACGGTGTTTGGTTCAACAAGTGAACGACAATCGTGGAAATCATAGCAACCAATCGTAACCCATATTAGGAAAGACTTCAACCTTTGAATAAATGACCGAACAAACTCGCAAAAGCTCAATGTAAGCATTGCTTTCATTTCTTATCGGTCAGTTCCAACACGACGTTGAAGAATCATATAAATCATCCGCATTTTGAAGCAAAGAAGGTAAAGAAGAACCGAATTCGGAAGCGGGGCAAACGTCTATGGCTCGAGATGGGAGTGTTTTCAGGTACGATCTAGATTATCTTCGTGAACAATTCGCGGGTTTGGTGATTCAACGAGCGTTACCGTTCAACCACTTTGACCACGAGCAAACAACGAGGGTGTTCCAGAACACTATGCAACCAAGATACACTCATGTAAGTCGCTCTACTCTCAAACGTGATGCAATGAAACTATGGTTGGCGGCTAAACAAGAAATAATTGATAGTTTTGGTAACATAAATGCTTGTGTCAACCTAACAACGGATGTATGGTCCGCTCCTCATGGGGTGCCCGGTTCTTACATGTGTGTTACCGCACATTGGATTGAACCCGGTACTTGGCAAATGATGAAGCGGGTCATTTCATTCGAAGAGTTTCCGTCTCCTCACACGGGTGGAGCCTTGTTTAAAATGTTGACAAAAGTCCTTACCAATTTTAACTTGGAAGATAAAGTTATGTTAGTTACATTGGATAATGCTAGCAACAACTTATCCGCCATGGATAAACTAAAATTAAAATACGATCCACCAATAGGGGGGGTAGGTTTTATCATAGTCGTTGTGTTGCACACATCATTAACTTGGTTGTGCAAGCTGGTTTAGGGGTCCCCGCGATTGATGCAATAAGAGAGTCTTTTAAGACAATGTTAAAAGATATTTTCAAATCAAGTGCAAGAACCCGACAACGCTATGTTAAAATCTGTAAAGATGCAGAGAAACCTTGTTTACGACCAAATTGGGACGTTCCAACACGATGGAACTCCACTTATCATATGTTCCTAAGTGGTTTGAAACAACAAAATACGTTGGCGAATTTTCATGACGTTTTGGCCAATAAGAATATGTGTAATCATTTTCCGGCTGAAAATTGGGTTATTATTGAATCTTTAACCCAATTACTTGAAGTGTTTAACACTGCCACGAAAATTTTATCGGGGGTAACCCAACTCAATCATCTCAAACAAGTGGTGGGGCTACTTCATCGAAGGCGAGTGGCGGAAATAAGTATAGCCGTTTGCTAAACGTTAAAAAGCACTACAAAAAAAAGACAAGACTGTCCCTATAATGTCTACTAAGTATGATCCGAATGTCAATAGGATTTGTCACACATCATCATCCCAAAGAGTTGCAAGTTTTGATGTCTAAGGCCTTGTGGAAAGAAAAGAAAACAAAGATGTTTTCCGTCTATCCCGCATGCCATGGTAAAAATAATTAGTACCAAGCTTCTCGTGGCTCTGAATCCCGGCATGTTTCAACAAGTGGAAAGGTTTTGTCAATCCGAAGAACAAGACTCACTCTGGCGTCTTTAGAAATGTGCATGTGTTTGAAGGATCACTTGGACACTAAAGAGCGTAAACAAGACAAATGCCCTCTTGAAACACCATTTTGAAGAAGATGTCTTTGATGACGAGGTGCAACGAAATGAAGCCATTCCACTATCCGATGAAAAAATTGCACCAAATGCTAGCAGCGAAGGCACTATGTCTCCGGGAGGACCACGGTATGATTATATGATGAGCAGCGAAGAAGCCGAAGATGATTACTAATTTTCGATTAGTATGTTGTATTTTTAATTCGCTTGCATTATGTTGTTGATGTTGTATTTTAAATTTCCTTGCAAGGCTTGCATTGTGTTGTATTTTCCTTTCCAATGTATTTCGTTTCTGATGTATTAAGGTTTTTCTATTAAATAAAAGTTGAAGTTTATTCCGTTTATAGCGTACAAAACCACGAAAAACGAAAAAAAAAACAAACAAACCGGTCAAAACCGGTTTGGGTGGTTAACCGGTCATGAACCGGTTCCAAACCGGTGTGACCCCCCCCCCCCCGGTTCGACAAAAAACCACCCCCATCCACACCCCCTCCACCCCCAAACCGGTTTCAAAACGGTTTCGTTTCTTCCAAACCGAATTGTCACTTTCGTTACCGAAAAACAGGTTCCTGTTTGACTGAAACCGAACCGAACTGGTTAACCGGTTTGCGCACCTCTACAACAAACTAATTCTATATATACTCATTTGTGGCCTTAAACGACGGCGTTTTTGCCGTCCTGCTACAGTCCCGCTACAGTGGCCGGTCCACTGGGCTCCCAGTTTGGGCCGGCCCATTTGACTTTTTTTTCCTTTTTTTTAAGTTGCCAATATAAAAAAAAATCGCTCGGGACAAAATAGAATTTTTTTTTCTGATTTATTCAGATCAAAAAATACCCGCGACAAGAAACCCAACACATTAGCGTAGATAAAAAAAAAAAAAAAACCTATTAAACATTTTTTAACTAGCCAATATAACAAAAAAAATTGGTTGACACAAAATAAGAAAAAAAAATTATATTAGCACTTATTCATTAAGATCAAAAAATACCCGCGACATGAGGCCCAGCACATAAGCCTATATAAAAAAACTATTGAACATAAGAACGAAAAAATAAACCCGTAATAAAAAAAATTTCATATTAGCACTTATTACATTAAGATCATAAAATACCCGCTACAAGAGGCCCAGCACATAACCTATATAAAAACACTATGGAACATAATAACAAATTAACAAAAACGATGCGACATTGAGCCCAACACATAAATCATCTTAGTTGGTAGTCCATAACCGATCGGCGTTTTTCCGTCCATGCTGACATTGCCGCTACAAGGCCATTTTGACTTTTTTTAAAGTTGCCAATATAAAAAAAAATCGCTCGGGACAAAATAGAAAAAAAAAATATGATTTATTCAGATCAAAAAATACCCGCGACATGAGGCCCAACACATAAGCCAATAAAAAAACTATTAAACATTTTTTAACTAGCCAATATAACAAAAAAAAATTGGTTGGCACAAAATAAGAAAAAAAATTATATTAGTACTTATTCATTAAGATCAAAAAATACCCGCGACATGAGGCTCATCACATAAGCTCATATAAAAAAAACAAACTATTGAACATAAGAACGAAAAAATAAACCCGTAAAAAAAACGTCTCGCAGCACCGCGCGGGCAATCATGCTTGTTTTGTTCATAAAGGGATATAAGTATTTTAAGCGCTAATTAGTGCTAGTAAGGTTAGGCTATAACTTTAGCATTTTAATATTAAATTTTGGTTGGTGTGTTATTGGACTGAATTTCGTCTCGGGTTGCATTTTTCAAGTTCGTTGATTAAAAGTTGAGCTAGTTTTCGTGAAACCAACGAATAAAAGTGAAAACCGTAACATGTTTGTTGACATGTGTGAACCGAAATTGCATGTTTGTGAATTTCAATTCACTTTTTTTTAGAATATCAATTTTCAAAGAGACATTTAAGCTACAAATTCATCAAAGTTTATGGTTAAATATATAATACTGTTTTAAAATGAATAAAAAAAAAAACCATTAGACAATTATAAAAAAACAAGCAAAGTTAATTAATTTATAATTCAGACCTAATGTACCATCTTCTATACCAGTAAGATGTGATAGTCAGACCTCAAACATCTTAATGAAACAAACACACCCGAAAATAATGTTTTTCTTATGTGGTTCTTGCATCTAAAATGATGACTTTTTGGCATTCTAAATATTAATAATATAAGTTGGCGTAACTTAGATTTCACATTAACGTACTAGTTACTAGTCGCTGGTGTAACATAGTTTTTACACGGAAGGTAATAAAATATTGCCGAAAGCTAAGAATTTTTTTGATATGTTCGTTCTGCCATGATAAAAATACACGAATTCGTCAACGTCACAAGGTTCTAAACGTGAAATATATACGATCGAGGTATGATAAATCTAGATAGTTTGCATTTCTTATGAATGTTCTCAAGTATATTATATTATTTTATTGGAAATTCAAATTAAGATTCCATATAAAACAACTTTGATGTTGCATATACATTGACAAGGAATTTTCCTTTTGTGGTTGCCAAATCTTTTTATGATTGTCTATTTCTTTCTTACGTACAGATATTATATTTTCTTACTTATATTAGCAAGGCATTGCATCACCAAATAGGAAAGGGAATAAGAATACAAATAGATAGAATGAACTTCAAGAAGGAGTTACAAACATGCACACCAATAGAAGTGTCCTTCCTTTTTCCTTTTCATACTATTTTTATCTTTTCCACTCCTATCCTACAACTGCTCGCTTCATGATTCATTTTAATTATTTACCACGTTTCTTTTGAGATGCAATTTAATTGTCTATTACTAAAATATAAATAAGAAAATTTAAATCAAGATAACTAAATTACCCTTGTGTTTGAAATTATAATTTCAAACTTAAAAAACATTAATTAATTAAGCTAAATGTAAAACTGTCATTCATGTCAAAAAAGTACAAAAGAGAAAATAGTAATAAATGCACTTTTTAAGACAGAAGGAGTACTTTGTAAAAAGTTTAGGATTTTTTAAATTAGGAAGTTTTATATTTTTTTTAAGACCAAAAACATTAAAATAAAATAAAATTCTCAATAGCTTGTTAAATACACACACAAAAATAACATCTAAAACATTACATTGGACTTTGTATAATCGATAAACTTAAAAACATATGAATAATGAATTGCTTCACCATCAATTTATACATCTAACACACCTAAACGACTCACTTCCCAAATCATAAAAAACAGCACATTAATAATCACAATCTCACCACCCACCAGACCACCCCTTTTATTCAACACCCACACGCCCATTTTTTTTTTTTT
Organism: Tanacetum coccineum; assembly: GCA_026074375.1. Lineage (NCBI taxonomy): Eukaryota > Viridiplantae > Streptophyta > Magnoliopsida > Asterales > Asteraceae > Tanacetum > Tanacetum coccineum. The sequence goes on from BQNB010066677.1 coordinate 20,948, forward strand.
TTTTTTTTTTTTTTTTTTTTTTTTTTTATTTTTTTTTTTTTTTTTTTTTTTTTTTTTGGGGGGGGGGGGGGGGGGGGTTTGTTTTTTTTTTTTTTTTTTTTTTTTTTTTTTTTTTGTTTTTTTTTTTTTTTTTTTTTTGTTTTTTTTTTTTTTTTTTTTTTTTTTTTTTTTTTTTTTTTTTTTTTTTTTTTTTTTTTTTTTTTTTTTTTTTTTTTTTTTTTTTTTTTTTTTTTTTTTTTTTTTGTTTTTTTTGTTTTTTTTTTTTTTTTTGTTTTTGTTTTTTTTTTTTTTTTTTTTTTTTTTTTTTTTTTTTTTTTTTTTTTTTTTTTTTTTTTTTTTTTGTGGGGTACACACATTGCTTGCCATTGTTGGACTAGTTGACCACGAACCACAACCATCACATTCAAACCACCATATTCGAAAAAAAGTACTATTATTAATTCAATCCTAATTTATTATGGAACTGAAAATTGTGTCATCGAAAGAAAGTACTTCAAAAAGATTCTCGCCAGAAAATGTAATCACACGCATACCCACCGATGTGAATGCGAGTACCCGACTAGTCTTTTTATGATTGATCAATATAGACATCATAACTGATGAACATTTAGACATTGATTGAGCGAATTTTGTTGATGAACGTTAAAACCTTGATGAACATTAAGACCGTGATTAATGAACGTTGATATCGTGATTGATGAACATTGAAACCGTGACTAGTGAATATCCACAACATGATTGATGAACCTTTATTGATGAACATTGAGACCTTGATTGATGAATATCCACAACATGATTGAATACTCGTACCATTATTGATGAACATATTAAGTCTATGATTCAGACCATGATTGATGAACATTCCGTTATTGATGAACATTAATATCATGATTGATGAACATTTATTAATTAACATTCAGACCATGATTTATGAACATTCATGATTAATGAAGAAATTCTTTTATAGATAAACAACAATTTTACTGGTGAACACCAATAATGAACAACTTTTTAAAAAAAAAGTGTAAATTACACCATTGGTTCCTGAACTTAAGTCCAATTGCGAATTTCGTCCTCATATAATGGGGGTTGATCTTAAAATTGAGTTTTGGTGCACGTTTGGTCTCTCGAACCATGTTATACGCAACGACGGTTACTTTGACTCTTATTTGACTTTTAAACCATGGGCATTTTTTTAATTTCATAATTTTTATTATTTCATCATTGATCCCTGACTTAGAAATCCGAACGGGTACTTTTACTGTGGTCTTTTTGTCTTTTTCTACTTAAACCTTTGGTCATTAAAGCATTTTTGTGTATTATAAATGATGGTTTGCAAGTAAAAAACACACACATAAGAAAATAGTTCTTTGTTCGTGTGGTTTGCAAGCTGTGATCGAAACATCATGGACGAATTTGAATCTTGATCGATGTTTCTATCATTGTCCTACTTTCGTAATTACGACCGGTTTGAAAAATATGTAACAAGTTATTCTGTTCGTTTATTTAGACATTTTTTTTATTTTCAGAATCCAAGCTGTATCAACTTCCTCGGGTGGTTTGATCCACCCATGTGTCAAAGGTCTGTTCAAATTATCCCTGGTTTGTTGAGGTCACGTAATGAGATTGAAGAAAACCATTGATCTTTGAAAAAAAAACGACTCAATTAAGGAATATCTCATTATCAGTTTGATTTGTGTTTGGGTTTATGTTATTGTGAACAATGTTGAAGCTTTATGTTAGTTGTTTTGGTACTAAATGGTGTTGAATATATATTAGCATTTTAGTAGTTGTCTTATAGGAAAGGGATCTTTTTTAGTTGGAAATGGTTATGGTCTTTGGATGTATGTGTTTTTGTTGATAAAGAAATGGAAAATATCACGTGTGAAATATCAATGTGATGTTTTTAGACATATTGTTTCTTGTTTAATGTGTTAATTTAGTTTTGACCTATAAAGTCAACATGTCAGTTTATAGTAGTATTGATTTAATAAAGTAATTCAAAGTGTACTTTAGCCTTTTAATAATGATAGAGGTTAGCACAGGTATGAATGTAACTCAAGAAAATTTGATCCATATTTATATGATAAAGGAGTGATGGGTACTACTCTTTGGTTGACCCCAAAATAATATTTGACTAATTTAAAGTCACCCCCCGGGCACGGCCTGCCCCCCCTGCGGGGCCATTTAATTTTTTGTAACACCCCCAAAATCACAGCGCTATCGATACCACTTGGGGTCTACTTCTAGCATAAAGTACAAGTTACAGAAAACGAATCTGAGTGAGACGTTTTGAAAAGTCAACACATGACCCGACCGGTTTTTAGCAATAATTTAATCCATAAAGTAAAACAGGTCCCAAACAGTTTTTAGCAAAACTACGTAAGTCAAAACATGACCAAACCCTATTAAAGTTTTAATCGAATAAGAAATGTAAACCGAGTCCAACAATTTGATAACCGCGCAACACTCCCATCCAAGCAAGCACAAGTACATAAACCTGAGATAAACATTCTATAATGTCAACAATAATGTTGAGTGAATTCATAGGTTTAAGTAAAAACGGTTGATGTGTCGTGTAGGTGTAATTTATGCTTTCAAGTTTTAAATTTATATCTTGCCGACTTTACCTAAAACAACACTTTCACGGGTAGTGTACCCGGTCAGATTGGAGTTTCGTAATAAGTAGGGTGTCGATCACTAAGAGCGAGAAACAATCTTTCAATTTATTAATATTTTAGTTGTCTAGACTAAGTTAATTATCTTCTATGTTAAACCTATGTTAATCCTAAATCTAAAGGATAAGGGGGGTTTTCAGCCTGAGAGACTGGTACAGGTTTTGTGATGACTAAAATTAACTTAAGACACTAAAATACACGCCAGCAAATTAACAGAAGATAAAAGAGCGGTCTAGCTAAATATAAGAAAACTGTATTAACCATTATTAATCCAATCAGAACGTTGGTTTGTTTATTTAGTGCAATGATTACTTATCTCGAGGCGGCATATCCTTAAGATTAAGGCGGTACTTCTTCTTTAAACCTAGATACGTAGAATTCTATCACACTTAAATGCATCCGCATAAAGCATCCTTATTTGCTGATTATAATCTATCTTAGAGATTAAAGCAATGGTGATCTTGTTAAACCCTAGCTCATAGAGACTTTACCCACTTACTGCTTAATGGCAATTCATACACTAGTAGTCCACTAACCAAGTCTTTACCAATTAATCGAGAACGTACTCGTTGATCCCAAGGTCACATGTTGGTCCAACTAAGCTCACAATCTAAGGGCAAAGATAGGTCGTTATTTGTGATCCTATTGGTCTAGATGTATAAATCATTATATGGAGAGCCATCCTGGCATCTAGATTACTTGGTTCGTATCACTAGATCCAATTGAATGATAGGTCGCATACAAAAGCACGTAAACAAGTATAAACTGCGAAGCTTGTAATGCGGAACTGGTGTGAAGAAGCGCATCAGGGGCAAAGAGGGGAGTCAAATCTCCGTTCGTGAGAAAATTATAAGTGTGGGCGAAGCGCGAGGGGATAGAAGATAGGACGAGGGGTGGGGATCATGGGAGTGGCAAAGACGCGTGAGCTAGTGTTCTTCTACATGACAGATAAGCTGTGGCGGTTAAGGGGGATTAGTAACTAATGTCGATACTCAGGATTACTAGTCACTTGAACAAAACGTTATAATCAATACAAGAGTAATAATTTAGCCAAGGTAAACTAACCGAGTTAACGAATGGTACAAAAAAACTAAACGATTACAGAGTATAGGAGATTACAAGTTGTTTCATAATCGAATTTTATGGTTTAGGTATCGAAAATATGATTTAGCACACCGAAAACCCGTTTTTAGGTTTTCTATTCATAAGGTCTCGAATTGGGTCAATACGGCGTATCAAAAGGCTTTGATACGGTGTATTGGGGGTTTCTTAGAGTAGGGACCACGCTTGATATCTTCTAGAATATTTTATTTCCATAACTTGAATACGGCGTATAGAATTCTCTGAATACGGCATATTGATCCTTGATCCTTTGTGAGTGAAGTGCATGCACAGATACACCGTATCATCCTTGATGGATACGGCGTATTGGATGTCAGAACATTAATCTTCAAATGACTTCGTTTAAGCTCCAGAATGCGTTCTTTTTTGCTAATCTTCACCAAGCACTCCATAATTACTGCAATTCTCAATTATAAACGATTAAGTAACAATTCTTTGCAACAATTATACAAAATAGGTTAATTCCATGGGATAAATGATGCCATAAAAGTAACGTTATTTGATGTCATCAAATATCCCCCCACTTGAATCCTACTTGTCCTCAAGTAACCTTTAGAAGTTTATAAAAATGTATCCCTAAGGATTTTTTTTCCGTTTAAGCATTTATTTGATATGTTACAAGTACACAACCAAACACCTCAGGAAATAGGTACATAAAAACACTCAAATCACTTAACTAATTTATATAGTAACATGTAACTAATTCGCTCAATTTTCTGGTCGTGACGAGTATTCTATCATAGGCTTAGCAAGGATATACCTCTTCACCACTAGAGCTAAGGAGTAACAAGTTTATAAAGGTAAAATGGGTTTTTATTATAAGACTTAGGGTTGATCATTCTAACAATCTTACACCAAAAGTACCACACCAACAAGGCAGCTGAATAACAAATACATGGCCGTAACGACAGAATAGACATGTGTGTTCGATCACATCCTCATTTGAGTTTAACCAAGGGTTAGGATGAAGAATGATATAGGGTATGGATCTTCTAACTTTCACCAAAAGTAATAAACCAACAAGGCAGCTGAATCACGTATACATGGCCGTAATGATGGAATAGACATGCATGACTCGATCACATTCTCATTCTAGTAAAACCCAAGGTTAACGATTAGGAAAGGGAAATAAATTGTTGTTAAATAAAAATTACAAAACAAATAGACTAAGTCCAAACAGATAAGGTAGAATGCTTAAAAGGTGTGAAGATACCAAATTAGCACTAAATTGGGAAAAAAGCCATTTCATGGTTAAAGAAGGCATTGTTTTAGGACATAAGATCTCTAGAAAAGGAATTGAAGTCGATAAGGCCAAAGTTGATGTAATTTCTAAGCTTCCTCATCCAACGACAGTCAAAGGAATTCGAAGTTTTCTCGGGCATGCTGGATTCTATCGAAGATTTATCAAAGACTTTTCCAAAATATCTTGACCCATGACCCATCTCTTAGAGAAGAACACTCCTTTTATTTTTTCGGAAGATTGCATTCTAGCCTTTCAAACATTGAAAAAGAATTTGACCGAAGCTCCAATTCTCATTGCTCCAAATTGGGACCAACCTTTGAAATACATTGTGATGCAAGTGATTATTGTCAATCGATGCAGTCATAGGACAAAGGATTGAGAAGCATTTCTGACCAATTCATTACGCTAGCAAGACGATGACTGAAGTAGAAACGAATTACACAACAACCGAGAAAGAGATGCTTGCAGTAGTTTACGCTTTTGAGATGTTTCGATCATATCTAATCATGAACAAAAGTATTGTTTACACGGACCACTCCGCTTTGAAATACCTTTTCAACAAGAAAGACGCCAAAGCAAGATTGCTTCGATGGGTCTTACTTCTTCAAGAATTTGATTTTAAAGTTATCGATACCAAGGGAGCTGAAAACTATGCAGCCGATCACCTCTCTCGTCTTGAAAACCCTTATGAGAATACTTTTGATCCAAAAGAGATTACCGAGACTTTTCCTTTAGAAACTTTAAGTGTGTTAACTTCCAAAGACCAAAGTACCACCGTGGTTCGCCGACTTTTGCTAACTACCAGAGGGGAAATTCCATTAAAAAAGGAATGTCCGACTCAAGAAGAAAAACAAGTTCTTTAAAGATTTAAAACATACTTTCTGGGATGACCATTCTTTTCGAAGACTTGTGCGATCAAATAATCCGGAGTGTGTAGATGGCAAAGAAGCTCTCGAAATTCTCGAAGATTGTCACAGTGGACCCACCGGCGGACACTATGGTGCCAACTTTACCACCAAGATGTTTTGATGCCGTTTCAATTTGGGGCCTACCATTTATAAGTCATTCTTCAAATTGTCAAATCTTGTGATGCATGTCAAAGACAAGGCAAAATCTCTCAATGTGATGAGATGCCATGAAAATGCATCCAAGTTTAGTGAAATTTTTGATTAATGGGAAATAGAATTTTTATGGGACCTTTTTCGTCCGTCTAGGGTAACAAATAATTACTATTAGCCAGCGATAATCTATTCCAAATGGGTTGAAACGAAAGCACTCCCCATCAACAATGCTAGGGTAGTTGTTAAGTTCTTAAAATCCCTTTTCTCCCGATTCGGTGCTCCGAGAGCAATCATAAGCGAACGTGGGACCCATTTTTGTAACGACAAATTTGATAAAGTTATGTCTAACATATGGTGTCACCCATCGTCTTATTCGACTCCTTACCACCCTCAGACGATTGTCAAGGTTGAAGTTACGAATCGAGGTCTCAAAAGAATTTTGGAGAGGACGGTCGGAGAAAACCGTGCCTCATGGTCCGACAAACTAGATGATGCATTATGGGCTTTTAGAACCGCTTACAAGACTCCTATTGGATGCACTCCGTACAAGTTAGTCTATGGAAAAGCATGTCACTTACCAGTTGAACTAGAACACAAAGCATATTGGGCTCTTAAGCATGCCAACTTCGATTTAAAGACCGCGGGCGATCATCGAAAGCTTCAACTTAATGAACTTAGCGAGCTTCGGAATCAAGCTTAAGCGAAGTTCGCTAATTCTAACCAGGAGAAGAACAAAGAAACTAACACGATTCCAAGATAATGACCGAATCTTCAATGTTGGTGATCAGTCTTCTTTTTCAACCCAGATTAAAGATTTTCTCAGGAAAGTCAGTCCATGTCCGGACCTTTCACAATCACCGAAGTTTATCCTTATGGCACTGCCAAGTTGTCTCATGCCGATGGTTCTAATTTCAAAGTCAACTGCCACCGTTTGAAGCACTACTATGGAGGGGATACACCACCATTGGTTATCCCGGATCTCCAGACTTTCCCTAAGGACAACTAAATTCAGGGATCGAGTCGAGCTTGCGACTCGTACCAAAACAAGCGCTTCAGGTGAAGTTCACGCCCATGCTTATCCTTCCATTTTTTTTTCGATTTGTATATGTGTGGTCTGGAGGATGGAATGTGTGTTTGTAAGAGAGGTTGTACTCTCGTGCGCGAGTTTCTCGGATTTTTATGATGTGGTGATGAGTGCATAGTGGGTGTTTGTTTGTTGTGATTTTTGCAGGATTCTCCCAACAAATTCTTTGAAGCCTCTCGTGTCCGGTTGATTTATCCCGTTCAACTCGAGCTTCTCATCCTTTGTGTGAAATTAGTTTGGGGAGATCCATATCCTTTCATCATTATCGATTAACGTTTATCTTTGCATACTTCATAAACGGCTTTATTTAAGTAGAGTCCGACTTTGAAAAACATTGAGACAATGTTTCGTATTAGGTTGGGGAAGGGAATCTATCGATTTATGGTGGCTGCTTAAGTTTTTGTTCTCACGTACCCGTTTTTCCACAAAAAAGGCAAAAATTTTTAAATTTTCTCAGGTCTTCTTATAGTAGTTTAAACATAAAAGAAAAATATAAAAAATATAAATATAAAAGCAAAAAAATTGTTAAAAACGAATGTAGTTTTGTCCCGCTGAAGAATAAGGAGTAATTTTTGACCCGATCGGGGGTACGAGTTGTGTTTCTAGCTTTCTCCCTGAACAATTGAATGTGTTGTCGATGGGATGTGATTAATGGTAGTCTAGGATTGAGGGTTCATTTGAAAGCTTGGGGCTATACGATGTAATGCATGTGTTAAAGGAATAATCTTGTACTTATGGGTCAAGTAGGATTTGAAAAAGTATGACGAGTTATATTATAAGGCTAAGTTTTGCGAATTGGTGATTTTGTTAGAATAAGAGATGATAGGGGGTGGGTTTCAATTAGGATGGCGAAACAAAGTTTAATTGGGGAAAACCTAAAGCTTATAAAGAATAACTTGTAATTTTTCTTCCCGAAGCTCTTAAAATTTTATATACTGTTTCTTTTTAATTTTTGCCAAATTAGAGTTTTACTCTTAAAAGTCTAATCAACATATTCAGAGAAAAAGCTTTATCGATGATGAGTTAAACATCATTTGTAAATAAGAATTTTAGTTCGAGTTTATACTTTGGTTTTCTAAAACGAAATTTTTACTATTTGCAAAAATAATCAGTTAATTAGTGTTATATGAAAAAAAAATCTATAAAAATGTAGTTGGTGAATAAAAAGGATGCAAGTTATAAATCCTTAGTGTTAATAATTAATATACAAACTCCATCGCAATAAAGTACATGGGCATTTGTCGGTTCGCTCCCGATGTGACATCGAAAGAAAGGGTGGAGGATGTATATTTAGGGTTGGTATCATAATAAGTACACGAGCTCTTGTCGGAGGCGTGGCCGATGTGTCGTCGAAAGAAAAGTGATACCGATTCCTAGCCTAATAGTGTAAATAGTAAATAATAATGTTGCAAGTTAGAAAATAAATAGTAAAAGTTTTCTTTTCTAAAACCAAAGTATTCTTTTGAACCAAAATTTGCAAAAGTCTACAAAGCTTTTTCATCGGAAGTTCATGCGTTTCGATTAGTATTCTCCGGATGGGGTGTCAAAAGCCTTAGCACTTACCCGATGACGGTGGGATGCTAGAGAAGAAAGTCATTAATGGGACAAGTGAACCAACGATGTCTTAGCTAAGGAGGTTTTTGTTTGCTTTGAGTTGTGATCTTGCTAAGTGATTAACATATTAGCCCAAAAGGCCCATGTGTAAAGCTTGGTCGGATTTCAACTATCTAAATATGTGGATTTAATGGTTTAAATTAATTTGAACACACACACTTTAATATATGTTTATGTCGGGAAGAGAAATTCACAAGTTGTAATTATAAGTAGTCTTAGCATCTTAGTTCGTAATTAGCAGTGATCTTATTTTTAAGCTTAGCATGGGAAAAGTGAAAAATCGGGAATGATGAAGTTATCTTTTAGACACTTAATTGTGCTTTTTATTCTATGATCCTTAAAGTTACCAATGAGGTAATGAAAACAATACATTATGTCAACACAAATAAGTTGTAGTTAGGTAGTATATTATAAAAAAACCATAAAAAGAGAAAAAGTTTTGAAAATGGGAAATCGGGTGTTTTATAACTTGTGACTTAGAAATTTTTTTCCTTAAAAAACTTTACTACTTCTTAAAGGATTAGTTTGGGAAATTTCTTAAGTATTTGGTTATAAGGCATGTGATATTGCGTGAGGACACGCAATCGTTTAGTTTGGGGAATTTTGATAAGTGTAAAATACACATATCCGTTAATACCTAAAATGACCCAATTAAACCCAAAACAGACCAAAAATGGCAAAAATATGCTTGTATTTGTGTTTTGTGTGTGCAGGTATGGATAAGACAAAAAATCACAAGAAAACAGTCAAAAACGGGCAAGCACGGACACGAGAATCGGAAGAGCACAAAAGAAGCCAAAGATGCAAAGCCAAAGCCAGAAAAAGTCAACCTCCAGTCAAAATTGGTCAAACAGTGGTCAACCAAAGTCAACCACAAAAGGACAAAACCCCAAATATTCCAAAACAGTCCCTTAAGTTTCAAAAGTTTACATAAATGGTCCCTAAGGCTTAATGGGCCTTAAAACCCTAAATAACCCTACCCGGATACCAAAACCCTTAAAAAAGCCCAAAAGCCCATTACTATAAGCCCATAACCTAGTCCATTACCTTTTATAAAAACCACAGGGACCAATCTTGCAATTTCTCAAAGACCTTTTATACTAGAACTTTGGATAAACAAAGACAAGGGCCATTTATGCAATTTTCCCAAAGATACAACTGAATTAACCTTATTCAGTTAAAACTTGGCGCCAAATCCAAGTTACTATTCATCCATCGTCTCCACTAGTTACCCAGGGTAAATCAAGGGGGTTTTCTCAATTGAAGGGTACGGAAGACAATTCAAGAGCTCGTTTACAAGATGGCAGGGAGAGATTAGTCAAATCAAGCTTCTCATTAACTCACTCTCAAGCTAAGGCCACGTGGCTATGGAAGAAAGCACAAGGAGAATTGGGATTTACTCTTGGATCACTCAGAGAAGTAACACAAGGGTCACATCAAGGATTGCCAGCTTGGCAATCCGTGTGATCCCAAGAAATGATCTAACGGCCATAATCATTGATCCAATGATTGGAAATGTGTACGGATGAGATTCAGAGGAGCGTGCAGAGGAATTCAAGGCCTAGAAGCTTCATCAAAGGCCTATATAAAGCCCTCACTATCACACACACACATATCTTTTTTTTTATCTTCTTTTTCCTAGTTTTCACCTAGTGTAGCTTTTAGATATTTTGCTTATTGTAATTTTCTTTTAAAAATCAGTTGTAATTGTCTTTTATCTAATGTAATCAAAGTTTTTAGTTAATCAAATTCAGTGTTTGCTTTTAATCTTCTTAACCTCTTTTATTCATAAGCTCTCAATAAGCACAATTGTTCTCAAATGCTACTCATAAAATCCTATAAGCTCTTATTCAGCTCTTTCAGTCTCTAAGCTGAAATTGAGCTTAATTCAGTTGTTAATCTTACTTAAATCAATAAACTAGTCTAGATACCTTTACATTTGGATTGTGGCTTTTGGAAGGAGAGCCAAACATGGAAGGGCTCTCATGGATAAGCTAGAGCTGTAGAATAGCTCTAAGAGCCCCTTTGTGCCTTGTTAAGCTAGGCCAATAGTAAGTTTCTCTTTAAATTTCTGTTTTAAAGATCTAGTTTAAATTTTGCTTATATTGCTTATTTGCTTATTAATCTACTTATTGTTTAATTGAATGCTTATTTGTGCTTAGTTTAATCATTTTTGTGCTTATTGATTACCTGTTTTTAGCTTAATAATTTTAGATCTTAATTTTTCATTACTTGTTATAAAATCATAAAAATCCAAAAAATACTAGTTAGTGATTAGTAATAGATCTTGATTTTAGCTTAAGTGGTTATTGATTTGTGTTCATTAGGTTAGTTATAAGCTTAGTAACATCTGGTTTCACGGTTTAGATAGTTAGTTTTTAAATATCAAGTTGAATCAAGTTCTATCATGTTATTAAGGGGTGTTTGGAATAAGTGTGTTTGACCTCAAATAGTCAAAGTGACTAGGGGAATTTCATTTGGACAGCTGAGATTTCTCAAGTTATTAAGTTTTCAAGAGGTTTTGAGGTTTAGTTTGCTTTATAATTTATTTTGAGGCTCATTAAGATATGCTAGCACCAGGGGAATCTGTCTATTGAGTTTTTGCTTGTTAAAATTTGAACTAAGCCACTCAAGGCTTGGTTATCTCTTGTCTTGTGTTTTTGCACACTCAATAAGAGTGTCTAAGTGCAGGTTATCCCTCTAGGATACCTGCACATTTGTTTCTTGCCTTTTGCCAAGTACAACATTACTAACAGAAGTTAGTACTACTGTCACTTTAGGATTCCATTTTAGCTAGTAAACTTAAGTCTGAGGATTTAAAATTCAATAGTATTTTAGTTTTCTTATAGCTTAATATAGAGTAGCTTTTATCTTGCACTTTCTTGCTAAATTTATAGAGTTAAGTTGCTGTCAAAAGCCATAAAAATCCAAAAACAGTAGCCATTAGACTTAGCTTTTAAAATTAAGATTTCTAGCTTATAGTTTAGGTTTTTATGATTTGGTAACTTAGCTTATATGTAGGTAAACTAGTTTGCAAAAGCTTAAGGTCTGAGGTTGCTTTTTGAGCATTTGAGCTTATATTGTTTTTGAGCTTTTTGACTTGTTTCCTGAGTTTAGCTTTTTCATCATCAATTTCAGTTGCTTTTCAGAGTTTCTAGCACAAATTTCTTTTCTTAATTAGTATAAGCACATCATAAACTTCTTAGATCTCCTTTTGCTTTTCAATTTGAGCTTAAATTGAGCTTGTTTTAGCTGTTTAAGTGAAACCAAGGGAAAACCCCTACATTCTGTAAACAGCTTATTGATAAGCTGTTTTGAGCTTATTATTGGTTTTCAGCTAATAGTATTTTCATTAAAGTTATTCACACCAGCTTGTTCTCCAACTTTGCTTTTATAAGTTTTCAATAATAAGCACTTTTTAGGACTCAACTTATTTTGGGCTTAATTGGACTAAACTTGTAATCGGGTTGGGCCTCAGGGTAGGAAGTGTAACTTTTAACTTTTAATTGTTTTTCTCAGTTAGTCCTTTGTTTTGCATTATTAGTCCTTTAAGGACCTGCATAGTTAGTCCTTAGTTAAGTTTCTTTGTTAGTTTAATAATTTTAATAAATAATTAAGTTTAGTTTTTAATTAGTTTAATTAAACTTTAATTAAAAAGTAAAAATTAGGGCTTTTATTTTTATAAAATTTCTCATCATTTTCTCCTTTTTAGTATAATTTTAAAAAAAATTTTAGGGTTTATATATTTAGCATTTTTTATTATTTTTAAGCTTTTAATTAGATTAAATCTTAGAAAATTCATATTTTAAAATATAAAAAGCCAAAAATAGTGATTCATTTTTCTAAAATTTTCTTTTTTTTCGTTTTACATAGGAAAAATATAATTTCAATTATTTGCTATTTTTTATTTTAGGATTTAATTAGATTTAAATAGTTTTTTAATTAATAAAATAATCAAAAATAATCAAAAAAAATATTTTTTCTTTTTCTTAAAATTTTCTTTCGTACTAATTTAGGTTTAGAAATTTATTTTGTATTTTTAGGAGTTAATTTTGATTTACTTGTTTATTTGTCGCGTTTTATTTGTTTCCCGTTACCCTTTTTAAGAGCTTAATTGTTTTTAATTGTTCATTTTTACCTGTTGCTTTTATTTGGTAGTTATAGATCATCAAAATATTCTTTCTTTCATTCAAATCATAATCCGAGCTTAAACGTGGTTTCAATTGCACAAGTCGTTGGGGAAACGACCCGGGTGATCATTCTTACCCGGTTTAATATACGTATTATATATTATATTATATATATTTTTAAGAGTGAATTTTATCAAGGGTAACTTGGTAATTTTCTTAATTGCTCTTTGGAATATTATTATAGTATTTTATTTTAATGTATGTATAAAACTATCTCAATCATCAGGTCTTCATAGACCAAAAATATTTTGATACATATCCAACAAGCTACTATCCCAAAGTGGTCCCTAAAGAAATTTTGTCAAATTTTTATAGTTTACGAAAATGAGCGTAATTTGAAATTTATTAATGATTTTGATGTGAAACCAGTTGGAGGTGTTAGCCTCAAGAGTCTTCTACAGGTACCATAATTCTCTTTTGAAAGTTAATACAAAAATATAGAGTTATACTCCTTTTTCCCAAAAGTGTTCCAGATTTGACTAGTTTTAGAAAAACAACGATATCTCACTCATCCGAAAGAGTTAAAATTCT